>CM076395.1:10437136-10629325 GCA_038363315.1 Mugilogobius chulae
TGGATCAGTCACACCACACAAAAATGTGTTTGTTTGTTTATTTATATACACACATTAGTCTAGCTATTTATTTTGAATAAACTAAGCTGATTAGAAGCTCAAATTTACATTTATTCATATCGTAAGGTACATTAAAAAACAACAACAACAAAAACAACAACAATAAGAATTGGTAGGCCTTCATGCATTCAGGTTAAAAATAGCTTACACTTTTAAAACAGCTGTGTTCATTTTTTACACAACTCTTGTGTTACAGAGGCCCTCCTTTTGGATAAATAATGGTTAATTTTGTGGCTATGCAAGGCTGCTGATTGTAAAATTACAGATTTGTATTATTATTTAGTGTCACAATGTCATCTAAACTAAAAACATACTTTTATTCAACTTTATTATTTGGCCAAAATGTTACACCTAACCTAATGTAACTTAAAAAGTAATTAATTTTTCAGACTAATGTGGATGTGTATTCAGGATCTGTCACTTCAATAAATATACAAAAAAAAAAAGGAAGTAACCATTTATTTGACCCAAACAGAAAAGTTCATGCAAAAATAACCATTTGAAAAGGAAACAGTCTTTTTATACCTATAAAAAGGCAGGTTAGACCAATGATCTCAAATCATCAAATTATTCACTTATTTTTGTTGCTGTTCATTAGAAATTATTATCATTTAAATACAATACAAATTTTGGTCGACTAAGACTTCATCGACTGATTAATCGACTAAATGATTACAACACTAGGGCACTGTGCGTGGCACTGGCTTTCTGGACAAGCACTAACTAACACTAGGTCAGTTCTGTGTCATATCCCATGGCAGCTAACTAAATTTAAAAAAATTTGATTTTTTTTTTTTTTTTTTCATTAAAAACCTATGCAATGGCCTTGCTGTATTTGTGCTGAAATTTAAGCTTTAGTTTATTTGTGTATTTACAGTGCACCAGGATAGTGCACAAAAAACAAAATCCAACACAAAAGATACACACGCCAATAAAATACAAATTTACAAATATTTGTTACATTCACTCATCCAGTGATACATACATACAGTGTCACACACATTCAAACACTATTTACATTATTTACAAATCATATAACAAGTGTGTACACGTTTGTTTGTCTAAAAGCCATTGCTTGGTCAGGCGTGTAAACATTTTATAAACTGTTGTAATATAATGTGTGAGAGTGTTCATTTGTAACACAAATCTCGCTCTATTAAGAATAGGGCTGGGCAATATTGACAAAAATGTATATTTTGATAATATCTCGAAGACGATATTATGTCAATCAAATAGAAAACATGTCATTAGTTAAGGTTTAATTATAAAATATGACTGTACAGGACTAAAAGACATGTTCTACTGATCGATTATTTGACTAAAAAAGACACGCCCTTTTTTCCAAAATAAGTAATACCTCAATGATTTGACCAAATATTCATGCTAAATAACTATATAGACAGAAAACAGCAACTCCCATTAAACAGGATTTTCAAATGTCAAAAATATGTAGGCTAATACATTTGCAGCTTTCAAATCCTTATCTTAAAAAAAAAAAAAAAAAAAAAATATATATATATATATATATATATATATATATATATATATATATATATATATATATATATATATATATATACACACACACACACACTACTCACAAAAAGTTAGGGATATTCACCTTTTGGGTTAATTTCACGACAAGCCTAAAATGTATTCAAACTTCTACAGGTCAACTTAATGTGACCTTCTCTAAGCTTTTGAATGCACATATCCAACTGTTAAAAAGTTTCAGTAATTTTGCACAAGTTGCTGTTCTCTAACAAGGACCTTAACAACAAAATCACACCAGGTCTGTGATCCTTTAATTGACCAATAAATGTCCTGGTTCAATTAGAGTTGGTGTTTAAACAGTCGTCATCATGCTGTTCACATTTTGACATCATGAGACCAAGACGACACCTAACAATGGGTCAACAGTCCCTGGCCATTGCGATGCTTCAAACAGGACGTTCTCAGACGGAAGTGGCCACTGAGCTTGGAGTGTCACAGAGTGTCATCAGCAGGTTCAACAGAGATATCGAGAGACTGGAGAGCCACAGAAAGGCGTAGAAGTGGACATTTTTTGGCCACATCTTGTGCTGATGACCGCTACATTGTGAAAACTGCCCTGAGAAACCGGATGATGAAGGCCATTCAACTCCAGGCACGTTTAAGAGAGGTGAGAGGCACCCAAGTGTCACGTCAGACCATTCAAACCGTTTACATCAGTGTGGTCTGCGTGCTAGACAACCTGCACGGGTACCTGACCACACACAGGCACAGGCATCATCGTTTTGCATGGACCAGGGAGCATTTACACTGGACGAGGGACCAGTGGGCCTCAGTGCTGTTCTCTGATGAAAGCTGAGTCACGCTGAGCAGAAATGATGGCCAAAAACGATGTTGGAGACGTCAGGGAGAGTGCTATGCATCAGCCACTGTTGTCACCAGGCGAGCTTTTGGTGGTGGCGGCGTTACAGTGTGGGCAGGGGTGTCCAGTTGGTACAGAACTGCCCTACACTTTGTGACAAGCCCATACTACCTGAATAACATCATTAATCCAGTGATTGTGCCCCTACATGAACAACACAGGCCTAATTTCATCTTCATGAACGACAATGCTCCTACTCATCGAGGTCACATCATCAGGGAACGGCTGTTGGAGACTGGTGTACCTCAAATGGAATGGCCTGCACTTTCTCCACACCTGAGTCCCATTAAAAACCCATGGGTAAATTTTCCGTTGTGGTGTAACTACCATTGTTGTTACATTTTGTTTCAATAAAAGTTTTGAAATGAGTAAATCACCAGTGCATCCTTCTGCTTAAATGTGTTACTTTCATGATATGATATTGTTGTAGCATTAACTTGTTGCATTTTCCATAAATTTCACCTGAAAGCCAAATATCCCTAACTTTTTGTGAGTAGTGTGTATATATATATATATATATATATATATATATATATATATATATATATATATATATATATATATATATATATATATATAATATATATAATATATATATATCACCTATTGACTAAATAACCTAAGACAAAACCTATAAATAACAATGGCTGAAAATATTGGCTTTCTATAGGTATTGAAAAGTTTACAATATAGTTTTTATTTCTATTTTTAAACAGCTCCTTTCTTTACTATATCAATATACTAGATATTCAGTTTTGCATATCTTTTAAACCACATTGACGACAATATCTAAAATTCAATATATAGCCCAGTTCTACTTAAATGTTCTGACTACTCTACATTAAATCTCCGTAACCCTACATTAACACGTTGTTTATAACAAAATTTTAATAAAACCATAAATAATAGCATATATCCCTGTTGAATTCAATAAACAATGTTTTTTTTTCATTTCCTTTTAATAGACTTTCAGTTACTTTTTACATTCATTTGACACTAGTTACACTGACGCATAATTAAACCTAACATTTTGTATAAAAAAAGGAAATTCAAATTGGGAAAATATAGCTTTGCAGAAACGCTCAGGTTTTCTCCTACTGACTTTTTTTTGCTCTAAACAAGGAACTGGGAGAAAACTTGCCTCATTTGTTCTGTAAAAAGTCATGCCGTCACTAGTGCGCCCCCTTGTGATAGGTTTCGGTTAAACATCGGTTGCTTCCAGGAGCAAACACGCAAGTACACTAGGGGAATACCAGTGACTGTCGAAAGAGAAAGTAAGTAGAGCTGTGCAGAGACGACGCTGACACTGCAGTGAGTATGGATCAACATTTACATTTGAAAATATTAGAGCTGTGTTTTAGACTTTTGCCTTGGTTCAACTCAACAGTAAGAAGCACTGAGTAATAAAGAGGAATATATCTGTTTTTATCTTTAATACACAAAATTACAATAAAAAAAACATTTCAGGGCACGGAACGCTTTCAGTTTAAACTTTAATCATTTTATATGCTATTTCTATTTGTAACCATTACGGAAATTAGAAAAGCTTTGGTCCTTGCTTACAGTGTAGCTAGTTAAAGAAAACTTTACAATTAGCCTATTTCTCTGTGTAGCAGCCTATGTTCAAATGTCCTAAATGTAAAACGATTTAAACTAAAGGAAGTGATCGATTGTTTTGAAATAGTCTCTCAGTGTGATTATGCGAGGAGCAAGTAGAATTTCAGATGCACAGACACATTTTATTTGCATTGAAATCATTTAGTGTGAATGTTAAAAGTGGAGTTGCTGATCTTCACACTGCAAACAAGATTTAGGTTTAAATCTGACAACTTTCTCTCATGGTTATTATAGTGCTGTAATCATTTTGATTGCATTTATGGCTTATAAACTTCTTTTTACAAACAACAAAGTGAAACTGGAGAGAACCACTCAAGTACAGCCAATCAGAGAGCTGCTTTTGGTTCCAGATGACCACTAAAATTATTTATTATTCAGTTCAGACAGTACTCAGTGGTCTCATTCTTTCACAAAGTCCTGCATTTATTATATACGTTTTTGTGAAAAAAACAAAGCTGTCTAATTTACAGCTAAAAAATATAGTTACCCCAACCTTAGGGTACCTTTTTTGAAATGAGTATAAATAGGGCTGGGCAATACCGTGATAAAAATCGAATTGTGAGCTCATCGCTGCGACAATATGCTTTTTTCATGAAATCGTCACATCGTGATTTCCCACAATCCTTTTCAAAGTCTCTTATACATTTTGTAGGTTGTGTTTTTTTGGGCCGCACATTCAAATCATAAAAGAGGTGAATTTTAGCATTTTTCACGTTTGATTTACAAAAATATATCCATTATGACTGAAATGTTGATTCTTAGCTAATTTTCATGCTTAAAAGTTGATGTAAATGTTAGAAGGGCTGAGATTGCTTGTTTTGGGATTCATTTTCAAAGGCTCGGTCACCTGTTTCTTTCGGAAAATCTGGCAACAACACAGCCACTGACAGTGAAGTAAGAACTTTCTGAAAACTCAGATACTTGTTTTTGTATAGATATGAATTGTGATAAAATCAAAATCGCGATCTGGCTCCAAGAAAATCGTGATGTCATTTTTTAGCCCAGCCCTAAGTATAAATATTAAACCTAATTGTTTAAACCCCCTTTTACTTACAGCCTATTATAAGTCTATTACATAAAAAACGGTTTTCACTATGACAAATTAACTGTGTCTCTAAAATATACTGCAACTATTGCAAAAAGTGATGATTTTTTCCCCACTTCAGGTATGAAATCTAACTTTTGATTGAATGAATAAAAGCTACAGCATTTTGTTACAGTGTTCTGGAGCTCAACAGTGGAAGGCCGCATGGGTTCCGAAAGTAAATTGTGCCATTGTAAAATGCCATAGGGGCTTTGAAAATTCAAATATTAAGAGTTTAAAGACATTTTGAGGGCCAGTCAGCTATGTGCTAAATCACGTTAACAGCGCGGTTGTGTTCAGTCTAAATAGCACATCTTTAGCTTAAAATTTGGCAAAATTCTTAAAGGGACTATACTTGATTTTTATACAACAAAATAACTTTAAAACAATTTCCCCTAGCACTGGTATCTTGTTAATGTAACTATCCAGGGGGAATTAGTCCGCAATGTCCTGTCTATGTCTAATAATGTCCCGTTTTTGTCCAACTTTGTCTGTTTTTGTTTTTAGCATTGTGGCTAATTGTTGTTAGCATAGTGACTCACCTCCCCACTTACAGCTGTGAAAAAAACATTAAAACTCATCATGATGAACAATTCTGGAGCTGAAAATGTGTTAGCTATTTGAGAAAATCCTGTAGACTGAAGTAGGAAGTTTAAAATGAATCATTTCTGTTTGTTTACAGTGTAAGAATGCAAAAATCAGGTGCAGTCCCTTTAATAACTTTGTAGTTTATAAAGCTGCAGAAGGGATTTTAAATAAAAATGTAGGTCTTATGCTCCTGACTCATCACAGAGCTGACTAGCTCCGAGGACGTTTTCAAACTTTTATTATAAATATATATTTTTTGAAACACCTATGAACATTTAACTTGGGAACCCACGCTTGTTAAAAAAGGAAGTGGGCGGTCAAAGTTGAGCTCCATTTCATAATTAATACAAAAAGTAACTCAATACACAATACAATTAGAAAACACGCAAAATTATTAGTTATCAATAGATTGCTTAGTTGCATCATACTAAGAAGAATGTTATATATTTTTCTTAATTGTTTCCACATGTGGAGAACAGTGCTTTATTGCTGTATGTTCTGTTCAAATGGACTCTATCTGATTCCAGCTCCTACAACATGGACCCACCTGGACCTGGCCCGGGTCTAAACCTGGACCTGGACCTGCTCCAGATCTGTGTCTCTGAGAAGTGACAATCCATAGACAGGTGTTGCTTTAAGAAGCTCGTCCTGAAGAGCAGAGGTAAAACTGACATTTGAACAGTTCTTTTCACACTGACAAACAGAGACAAACTGACATGGCTGTTACTGTGCCACTGCTTCCTCAACCAAACCTGTTATTCAAGTTGATCCTCTTTTCTGTTTTGTCATGTGAGAGATAAACTTGGCCATAAAAACAGTCTAAAGTTTGGTCTCACCTTCTCAGAGGCTTCTTTGTTGGCTCTAAAACATAATCATCAATTAATTTGTAATAGTCACAATCATGACAGACTGTCAGTATTATGGAACTCAGATAATAAGAAACAGTAGTTGGTCAAGCATGAAAACATAATTGTTTAATTTGATGAATGTACTTTTCTCATTCACTTTAATACACCTGAGTTACACAAAACTTGCTTATTTATATTCATGCATTTGTTTTTCATCAGAAAATAAACTCACAAACTCTTTTCTAAACCACAATGCGTGTTGTTATTTATCTATTATAAAACAACGTGGCTCTTAATTGTCATTCACTCTGATGAAACTAACACACCTGCATCTTCTTATTCAATGTTTGTTTGTTTTTTCTGACATGGATCACCTGAACCTGACCCGGGTCTAAACCCAGACCTAAACCTGCTCCAGACTCTGTGTCTATGAGAAGTGACAGGTCCAAAGACTGGCCTGTTGCTTTTCGAGAAGCTCCTCCTGAAGACCAGAGGTAAGATTTTGTTAATCCAGAGCTCTGACATGTTCTCAGGACAGCGCCACCTGCTGCTCATCTTTCATCAGTGCAAACAGTGCTCCATTGTTCGAATGGAGCTGCTCTCAGTCTGAGATGAGTTCAGGTGGGACAGGATCACAGGGTTTTCTACAGGTTGTACAGAGGTCTCAGCTGCTCTGAACTCTGTGAACAAGGTTATTACACTAATGATCAGGTAAAAGGACATTTATAGTACATTGAAAACTGCACCTTATTCCTGCTCTGAAAGCTTTTAAATCGCTATAAATAATAAATAAATTAATTCATTAATTAATGCCACATTTGGTGGTGGTAAGCTGTATTCAGTGGCAGTTCTAGCTCGACTGACGCCCTGGGCAGAGAAACTCCATGCCCAATTTTGAGTGTCATGGCAAAGAATGTGAATATTTTTGATGTTTTTTAAATTTTCTTTCACACTGTCATAGGGTATTTTTGTGTTTTAGGCAATTAATGAATGTTATCCATTTTGAAATAAGACCTAATTTTTTTTAGTAAATTTTTTCATTACAGTTTCCATTGCAAAAATGGCACTCTGAATTCTGGTGGAAAAGCAAACATGATCAGTGAAACAAAAACTCAAGTTGTGAGAGTCCTGTGCTCACAGCCCGAGAGTTTAAGGAGAAAAACCTGTTGTATAAAGTCCTTATGTTACATAAATGTTTGAACTGTCTGGTGTTGATATGCAGGTATTGCTGGGTTTCAGTCACGTGACCTGGGAGACGCGCAAAATCCACATTGGGTGCAAGAAGTGATTTGCTCTCATTCAAAACACAGCGCAGTGAATGACAGAGAGCGCTTCAAAGCGTTAAATGGACCAGCACAACCACGTTATCTGGAAAAATTATTTTACATATAGGATATGAACTCTACAGTGTGAAAAAGGTGGTCTTTTCATATAATCTGGAGTATTACAAGCTATTTATCTATTTAAAAAAATCTCAAAACGCTTTAAAGCTCAAAAATGTCTTTTAACAAGGCTCTTACTTCTCCTAAATGTGGTCGGTGGGTTTGTACCAGCTGACACTCCCTGAATTATTAACTTTAATTTCTTTCGAACTGCTAACGTCTGTAGAAAAATACAAGGGACGCCGCGGCTGCGTTAACTTCCTGTCCCAGTCAGCACCACGTGCCATTTCCATGACATCATCTGAAACCCAGCAATATTCTGTTTTTTGCTTAGTGTCGTATTGTGTTTTTTTTTTATGAACCATGAGTTCATAAAGTTAAGCAAAATGATGTCTGTATTGTTTCACAGGGAGCCAGGCCCAAAGAAGCAGCTGGACGCCATATTCAGGGTGAGTCGCCCACGACCGCAGCATGTGTGGGCTTCTCTGAGGCTCTCCTCAGGTTCTCTCTTTGACTAAAACTCTTCTCTTATTGTTCCAATCCAGCGTCTGGAGAAGGACGTCCTGACTTTTGTCAATGAGCAGCTGCAGAGGCTCCACAGGCTCCTGGCCTCAGATTACCCAGAATGCTCTGAGAGTGAGGAGGAGGAGCAGAGCAGCAGAGAGGCGGTTCTGAACATCACCCTGGACTTCCTGAGGAGGATGGACCAGGAGCAGCTGGCCCAGCGCCTGCAGAACTGTAATGGTGTGTTCACACATGGAACGTCAAACACACCAATCATGATGCAGAACTCTCGAGGTTGGACACGTGTGTTCACCTGTTCTGAGACGTGACTAATTTTGAACACTCAAGTGTAACGAACACGCAACTAGAATATTTGTCACACTGTCTGATGCTGTAGGAACATTGTAGGAATTAGAGAACGAATAGTAAGAGACTGTCTCAACAACTAAATAATCCCAGACACTTCCATGATAATGCATAGTACACCTTTATCTCTTCTTTTGCCCTAAGAAATTCTCGCCAACTCTGCCAACCCATTTCAATAATCTAAGCACTACAAAAATACTTGAAAACAACAACAAAACAATCAATTACCATCCTATGGGGTATTCCATGAAAGTGGCTTAACAAGTCTAGGCTTATCCTAAAATCCTGAGCTGAAACTAGCTTCATCTTCAACATAAGCCTCAAGTGGTTCCATCAAAGAAATAAGCCTGGGTCTGAACAATGCTAATCCAAGCTTGAAGATTAATCTGAGCTATGGGCGCGCTCCCGCTTAATGTGACGAGACCAGATCAATGGAGCGAAGACATCACTGAGAATGAGAGAGAAAAAGTGTTTTTCCTTATGATCTGACCAAACACGAGAGGGGCCAAAGTGCACACGGACTCTAGTTTGATTTGCAACGCAAAAGTTTTCAGTTTATAGAGGTTCATTCTGATGTGGGGAGCGAGAGGACAGACGCTGCTCCCCCTCCCCTCCTGTTCACTGCTCAGAGAAAGACGAGGCAGTTTACTGCGGAGGAGATCCAGAGGATTTATCATCGTATTTGTGAGAAGGCTGCAAAGATGCATGTACAAGTTAATTTTCCAGTTAAATATTTGGCTCTTTGTGCTGCCAATTTGACGTTTACTCTTACAAACGTGTCCTTCCACAGCGAGAGCGGCTCCAAAAAAAAGTAGAAGTAGTAGAAGTAGAAGTAGAAGAAGAAATAAAAAGTGAAAGCGGCTCTTTGGTGCCAATGCCAAGTGAATAAAAGTGACTTCATAAGTTGAGTTGGGACTGACAGAGATATTTCACACAGTTGTGTAAGTTTGTGAGGATAAACATGAGATTTAAGTGTTTTTTTAGACGTTGTTCGAGACAAAGCTAAAATAATCTTGACAGTTAGCCTGGTCCTGACCAGGTTTATGTCTGAGTACTTGTTACTGCGGCAACTCAGCGTCAACTCTGGCTAACCGCGTTAGTGGAGAGGTGGTGAGAGGGTGTCTTCTTTTAAATTCTTGGGCCTGACAGTGTCAGAAGATCTGTCTTGGGGTCAGCACATCAACTCTGCTGTGGGTAAGGCACAGCAGCGACTCTTCTTTTTGAGAAGTTAAGAATCAAGCTCCATCAGAGGCTCATGACAAACTTTTACAACTGTGCCATTCAGAGTGTACTGACATACGGACTGCTAGTGTGGTTCTCCAGCTGCACTAACGCTGAGAAGCAGGCGATTCAGAGGGTGGTAAAAACATCCGGTAAAATCATTGGGTCTAGTCTCCCGGAGATTTCCACCGTGTACACCACTCGCTGCTTGCGCCGGACTCATAACATCATAAGAGACCGCTCCCATCCAGCTAACCGCCTGTTCCACCTGCTGCCCTCTGGTCGAAGGTACAGGTCACTTCCGGCCAGAACCTCCAGAATGGCCAACAGCCTCTACCCACAGGCCATCAGACTTTTAAATGAACCCCCCCCCCCTCCCCCATCATCTCTCCCTTTACCTAGGTACCATTAAATCACCACTCTCCTTCAGGCCATAACTGTGAACTGGACTTTGCATTGATGCAGCTTAACCACATCTACACACTGTTTACTGTTGATCTACCTCAGTCTGTCTCTCTTGTCTTGTTGTTTGTGTTGATATGTCTATATACTTCAGGGGTCTTGCAAAGTGCATTGTTTACACACACTGCAGTCGGCATCCTGCACTTTACAATTACAGTTGCACTAAGTACAACATTGCCATGTTGACTGATGGAATGCTCTAATGTAATTTCGTTGTTAATATAACAATGACAATAAATTATTGAATCTTGAATCTGAATCTGGGTGCACGGTAGCAGAGTGATTAGAGCTCTGGCTTCCCAATAAGGAGATCGTGGGTTCGACTCCCGGGTCGGACCATATCAGCATCTCACGATCTCTCTGGGTGGAGTTTGCATGTTCTCCCCGTGTCACCGTGGGTTTTCTCCGGGTACTCCGGTTTCCTCCCACCTCCAAAAAAAAACATGCATGTTTAGGTTAATTGGGCATCACTGTAAATTTCCCTTAGTGAATGAATGAGTGAGTGAATGTTTGTCTGTCTAACCCTGCGACGAGTTGGCCACTGTCCAGGGGTTCCCCACCCAAGGCCCAAAGTCACTGGGATAGGCTCCAGTCACCCGCGACCCCTAACGGGATTAAGCGGTAGAAAATGAATGAATGAATGAATGAATGAATCTGAATCTTAGTGGAACAGAAATGGAGATTTCATAAGCCTAGATTGGCCAAATAAGCCAGGCTTTGACTTTATCTCGCTTCATGGAATACCCCCTATATTAATGCGTACTCTGATGTTTTGTCTCCATGCAAATCAGGATTTAGACCCAATGACTTGACAACTGCCGACTCAATATTTTCATGGACATTTCCACAGCTTTTGATAAACAGCTAACAGGTGTAATTTTTGTTCATTTGACTAAAGCCTTTGATATTTGATCACCTATAGGGCTTTTCCATTAGTACCTGTTTGGCCCTACTCTACTCTACTCGGCGCGACTTAGCCCTGGTGCGGAGCTTTTCCATTTGGGGCTGATTGCGCCGACCAGGTACTTTTTTAGTACCTGCTTTACCCAGGGCCAAGGCGAGCCGAGCAGATACTAAACCTGACGTCAGACGCACGTCGCCTGTTGCGTCACACAAGTGCCGCTAATTTGTTGTTGTTACTGTACGCTAACGTGAGTCGCCGCTAAGCTAGCTGCCGATAGCACCGAAATGCTTCTACATTTCGTACTCTCTGTAGCAAAAAAACAGCACAATGACATAAAAATTGAGTCCCTTGTCCCTATCCGCTAAATACATAAAACAGTAGTTCTATGAGTATGTGCGTAGACCATACGGGCTTGTACGTAGGCACATGCAGGTTACCTGTGCTGCTGCGGGGTCCTGCTTCTCACAGTAAACACTCATGGACATCCGATGCACACGTTTTGAAGCAAGAGATTATAATGCAGCTTCTTCAGGACAAAGTGACGGAGGAGGAAGATGGGACAGCTGACTTTGTGATTGTACATCGGGACCACAGCGGGATTTTAGACAGACGTGTCGGGCGGACGTGAAGGAGTGAGTCAGTGAACGTGTTCACATGAAAAGCTTCACTCTACTGGCCAATGCGGCGGTGGATATTTGTTTTATATTACGCTTATGAATCGCTGGAGAGCGAATGGTCTGATTATCTTTAATTAAAGCCAATTTGCATTGAAACGCTCCGTTGTTTTCTATGAGCTTGCATCATGTCCCCATTTGGGGAGTGACTGTGTTGGCAACCGTACCGCCCAGCTTCACAACAGCCCCACTCGGCCTCTCTTGTAATGGAAATGCTCTCCCTCTGAGCGAGGCTAAGCCGGGTAGAGGCGCGTAGAGTCGAGTCGAGTAGAGTAGGGCCAAGCAGGTACTAATGGAAAAGCCCTACTAGTGCCTCTGCTCAATTTCATTTCAATCCAGATAGGACAAGTATCACAGAACTTCTGACAATCAACCAATCAGCAAACATGAGCAAAGCAGTGTGTTGGCCAGAACCAAGGGATTTGGGGAATAAATAATAATATGCAGTATATTAGGAGGAAAAAAACATGTTAGTGGCACCGGACTTTAAATCACACTTTTTTGGGGGAATCCGCGGACCTGGAAAAAACACGTGTCACCCGGCTATGACGTAAATCTTCGTTGACAGAAATGTTGAAATTAAATATTTATTCTGCACATTTTTACAGCATCGGAAAACTTTAAGAGTGTATGTCAGGAGTTCTTAACCTTTTTGACTTTGAGGCCCGAACATTGATGTGCAAAGTAACCTGGGGCCCAATCTCATATTAAATGTATTGTATTTTACTGATTGTGCAGCCCTTAAGAAGGTGCCCTATGGTTAAGAATTACTGGTGTATGTCATATATTTCCTCCTACGAAAATTCTATTAAAACAAAAAATATGTTCACACAATTTTCCACATTCATATTTTTTGAACGGCCTCCAGGGAGCCACTAGGGGGAGCGCAAAAGAGCCACATGTGGCTAGAGCCGCGGGTTGCCGACCCCAGAGTTAACAAATCCGATATTTCAACCACTCTTTACTTCAGAACAAATTTAGTTGTTTTTTAGATTTTTACAACTATAGTTTACGGATTGTGTCCAAATCTTGTTTTAGTGGTTCCCAGTGGAGCTTCAGTTCTCTTTGCTCTGTCCTGCTCTCTGCAGTGAAGAACATGTCAGTGAGGCCTTCAGACTGCAGGTGCAGAGTTTGCACATTCTCAAACTGCAGACCGACACTGCAGCCTCCAGCTCGACACTGCAGCCTCCAGCTCTGCCCTCTCTCTGCTGCTTTTAGCGCTGTCACTGTCTGTGAGCTGCTGCAGCCTCACAGTGGATGCACAGGCACTTCAAACTACATTTCTGCTTAAATCCTTTGTGCTCACTGTGCTGCTTTTACTAGAAGTCAACATATCTTTTCCCAGAACACGCCATGCTGTATTTAGCACGATGGAACATGCAGACATGCAGATGCTAAGCTTCATCAGTAGTTTTGCTCATAACTTTGCGAATGCCAATTACCCAATTAAAAAAAGAAAACTGTCTAAAAGCTCAAATGGTTCCTGCAGTTTATGATTCCACGCTATTTGCTGTTAAGGACATAAAACTGAAATTGCACAGGATGTAGGATCTGCGACACACGAACACACATGAGCAAGAGAGAGAGAGAGAGAGAGAGAGAGCAGAGTGAAGCGAAACAGCTGCATTATTATGGTAGTCGGCCTGTTTAAAACATTTCACATTGCTGCTGTGCTTGTGTGCATCTTCACACATAACCTACAGGTGCTGAATTCTGATCTCTGATTGGCCAATGACTCGTCTATTTAACATGCTCTAGGTTACATCTTTACCCAGCGAAGTCTCTGGATGCAGATGCATTACAACAAAGGGCATTACAAATTAAAAGAAGTTGACAGAGGTTTGTTATGTTGTGTCTTTATTCAGGAACTGCTGTTGGAGTTTATAAAAATGCAATGAAGTCACATCTACAGCAGAGGTTCAGTCGTGTGTTTGAGGGCGTGGCTAAAGCAGGAGACTCCGCCCCCCTGAACCAGATCTACACAGAGCTCTACATCACAGAGGGCGGAGCCTCAGAGGTCAACCAGGAACATGAGGTCAGACTCATGGAGAGTGCCTCCAGGAGAGCAGCCGCTCCAGAGAAAACCATCACATGTGAAGACATCTTTAAAGCCCGCCCACATTCACCAGAGCCAATCAGAGTGGTGCTGACGAAGGGCGTGGCCGGCGTGGGAAAAACAGTTCTGACTCAGAAGTTCAGTCTGGACTGGGCTGAAGGCAGGGCCAACCAGGAGCTGCAGCTGCTGTTCCCGTTCACTTTCAGAGAGCTCAATGTGCTCAGAGACACACAGTTCAGCCTGGTGCAGCTGCTGCAACACTTCTTCAGTCCATCCAAAGCTCGCTGCAGCTTCCAACAGCTCCAGGTGCTCTTCATCTTTGACGGTCTGGACGAGTGCAGACTTCCTCTGGACTTCAGCCGAACCCGGGTCCTGACTGACCCCACAGAGTCTGTCTCAGTGGACGTGGTGCTGGTAAACCTTATCAGGGGGAGCCTGCTTCCCTCCGCTCTCGTCTGGATAACCACACGCCCCGCAGCAGCCAATCAGATCCCTGCTGAGTGCGTCTCCATGGTGACAGAGGTCAGAGGGTTCACCAACCCGCAGAAAGAGGAGTACTTCAGGAAGAGGTTCAAAGACGACACAATCATCTCCCACATCAAGAGCGTCCGCAGCCTCTACATCATGAGCCACATCCCGGTCTTCTGCTGGATCCTCTCCACAGTTATACAGAAGCTTCTGGAACAAACAGAGAAACCAGAGCTGCCCCAGACTCTCACACAGATGTACGTCCACTTCCTGGTGGTGCAGGCCAAAGTCCAGAACATCAAGTATCAGCAGGGATCAGGAGCAGACCTTCACTGGACTCCAGAGACCAGGGAGATGGTTCTGTCTCTGGGAAAACTAGCCTCTGAGCAGCTGCAGAAAGGAAACCTGATCTTCTACGAGAGTGACCTGAGCGAGTGTGGGCTGGACGCTGCAGCGGCCTCAGTGTACTCCGGAGTGTTCACACAGGTCTTTAGAGAGGAGCCAGGCCTGTACCAGGACAAGTCTACTGCTTCATCCATCTGAGTCTGCAGGAGTTTCTGGCTGCTCTTCACGTCCATCAAACTTTCTACAGCTCTGGACACAACCTGCTGGAACCACCACACTCCTCTGAGAGTCCTCCTGAGTCTAAGGTAGCCCTCTACTGCTCTGCTGTGGACCTGACCTTACAGAGTCCAAACGGACACCTGGACCTGTTCCTGCGCTTCCTCCTGGGACTGTCTTTGCCGATCAATCAGAGCCTGCTGCAGGGTCTGCTGAATCAGACAAGAAGTAGCTCAAGGACTCAAATGAAGACAATAAAATATATCAAAAAGAAGCTGAATGAAAAGGATCTGTCTGGAGAGAGAGGTCTGAACCTGCTCCACTGTCTAAACGAACTGAGCGACCACAGTCTGATGGAGGAGATACAGGAGCATGTGAGGAAAGGACATCTCTCCTCATTAAAATCTCCTGCTCAGTGGTCGACTTTGTCCTTCCTCTTACTGTCCTCAGACTCAGACCTGGAGGAGTTTGACCTGAGGAAATATGGTGCCTCAGAGACAGCTCTCCTGGGTCTGCTGCCGGTGGTCAAAGCCTCCACCAAAGCCCTGTGAGTCCAGACTGTGTTTAAACTCTTGTGTCATGGTTCTTGTCTCTAATGTTTCTCTCTCTGTCTCAGTCTAATTGCCTGTGGACTGTCTCTCACTGCTGTGGTCCTCTGGCCTCAGTCCTCAGCTCTCGTTCACACACCTGGATCCAGTACAACATCCAGATCAGGGGAGTGCTGTGACAGATAGACGCTCCTGCAGACTGGAGACTCTCAGGTAGTGTTAAACTATTAGACTGTTCCAGGATAGGAGAAAATCAAATGACAATGCAATGATAACATGCAAACTCTACATAGAAAGCTTTGCTATGAGGCCAGAGCGCTAACCGCCGCACCACCGTGTCGCCCACATATGTGGATTTTTCAGATAGGGTATTGTTTATACCTTATCTCTCTGTCTCAGTCTTCGTGCCTGTGAACTGTCTCCTCACTGCTGTGGTCCTCTGGCCTCAGTCCTCAGCTCCTCCAGTCTCACACACCTGGATCTCAGTCACAACTACCTCCAGGACTTAGGAGTGGAGCTGCTGGTGTGACGGACTGAAGAGCGCCCCCTGCAGACTGATGACTTTGAAGTGAGACACTCCCATCATGCACTCTGCTCCTTGTGTCCACATGAGTGTAATGCTGTGTGTCTTAGGCTGTCTGGATGTCTGGTCTCACAAAGGGGCGGGGCTGCTCTGGCCTCAGCTCTAAGCTCCTCCAGTCTCACACACCTGGATCTCAGTAACAACAACCTCCAGGACTCAGGAGTGGAGCTGCTGTGTGACAGATTTAAGAGCGCTCCCTGCAGACTGGAGACTCTCAGGTGAGTGTTGAAACTACTTTAGACCTGTTCCAGCTGATAGGCAGAGAAATCAAATTGAGAAGTGCAATGTATAACATGCAAACTCTACATAGAAAGGCCTTCTTGCTATGAGGCCAGAGCGCTAACCGCCGCACCACCGTGTCGCCCACATATGTGGATTTTTCAGATAGGGTTATTGTTTATAACCTTATCTCTCTGTCTCAGTCTTCGTGCCTGTGAACTGTCTCCTCACTGCTGTGGTCCTCTGGCCTCAGTCCTCAGCTCCTCCAGTCTCACACACCTGGATCTCAGTCACAACTACCTCCAGGACTTAGGAGTGGAGCTGCTGTGTGACGGACTGAAGAGCGCCCCCTGCAGACTGATGACTTTGAAGTGAGACACTCCCATCATGCACTCTGCTCCTTGTGTCCACATGAGTGTAATGCTGTGTGTCTTTAGGCTGTCTGGATGTCTGGTCTCAAAAGGGGCGGGGCTGCTCTGGCCTCAGCTCTAAGCTCCGCCCACTCCCGTGTGACAGAGTTAGATTTGAGCTACAACCATCCAGGCCCCTCAGCAGTGCACCTGACCGCTCTACAGGATGACCGCCACTGGCCCTTGGACTCTCTCAGGTCTGCTCCCGGTTCAGAGTGTTTATGTTTGGTTTAGGTGTTATATACTGTAGCAACTGTGCCACAAATAGTAGAGTTTAGTGCTATAAGCCAGACATGGTGAGAAATAGGGGTGTGCATATCCTCACATTTTCCTACTTTGGATTTCAAATTCGGATTAAACTAACAGACATGTCAGACGTGCGTTTGTCACTGGTGTGTTGGAGCAGCTGAAAGCTTATTTCAGGAGACTTGACTGCTGCCTAATAAGAAAAGTTGGGGTGTCAAATTAGTGCATTAATTGAGATTAATTAATTACAGACATATTAATCGAGTAAATTTTTTTAATCGCATTAATCTATTTTGAAATCTTGAACTTCATTGTTTTCATATGCGAGTTGCAAAGTGACATAAGGTTGTTCAACTTGGCAACAAAACACTTCCTTATTTTTTACAATATATTAGTAATCCCATCTGCAACAATAATGTAATAGGTGGGTTTCAGATGACATCACAACATTCTACAGGCCAATGTTATTTCAATGGAGTGGAGGCAGGTAAAATGAATATTGTTTAAAAGCGGTTTATTTTTGAAATACAAACGAGTAATGGGTCTAGTAATCCTAGAAATCACCACTTTTTAAATTAGCAGAATATTTTTTAAATTATTTCATAGCAAAGTCCAATGTTATCAATAGGAAAAAGTGCCTCTTGCCCTCCACCTGGCTTATAACTGCCAAGAATTCTAGAATGTGAAACCCACCTATTAATTAATTGGATAAAAACAAAACAAAAACACTTAAGTTGAGTCTTTTTCTCAGCAATTTTTAGGTGAGATTAAAAATAGATTAATTAGATTTATTAATTACAGATCATAATTAATTAATCTCTTCAATTTTTTAATCGCTTGACAGCACTAATGAAAAGGTGAACAAACCACAGGGATGTTCAAACTTTATTACTGCTTACTTACTTTATTACTACAAGGTAATAAACGCTTATAAATCCTTTGATTTTAATATCGACAAGTTTTCATTTTGGTTGCAATTACGACATAAACTTCTTTTTACAAACAACAAAGTGAAAGAGGAGAGGACAACCCAAGCTCAGCCAATCAGCATTCAGCTCTTGACAAGAACAAAAATTCTTTATTCAGTTCAGACAGTGCAGAGTAGTCTCAAATTTTCACAAAGTGCTACATACAGGGTTCGTACAGATCATATTTTATAATTTTCATGACTTTTCCATAACAATTGTCAACATTTACATGACTTACTCACGTATACGTTTGTTTTCATTAACTTAAGGCCTAAATATATTAATTTCACAGATTTATAAACATACATAACAAATGAAAAAAAAAGTTTTTTGAACAAAACTTTATTCATCCATTCTCAACCAGACGATTCTCATTATTCATTTAACCACCCAAAGTACTGTATTACCAGGGCCCACAAGTCCATAAATTTGTCCATAGACAGTTGAAGTTGAGCAGTTATTTTCTCCATTATGAACACTGCTTGAAGTGCTTCCTTCCACTGTTGTATTGTGAGGCCTTCAGCCAAGACTTGGTAATCATTTTTCTCGCAACCAGTAACAAATTTGAAGTAGTTTAGTATTTTTCTTCCTAGTCCATTTTCTGGAAAGATACCCAAAATAAATATCGCCAGCTCTCCTGACAAGTCATATTTCAGTATATTACCAATTTCAAATGCAACAGTCCTCCAATACAGCTTTAAGACCGGACAGTCCCAAAATATATGGGTATGGTCCCCACACCCTTACAGTTTCTCCAACACACATTTGGTAGATTTTGTCAAAACCAGATATTATGGAGGGAGTGCTAAAAAATCTCATCATAGTCTTCCAATTAAATTCTTTCCAAACAGGACTGTTTGTAATTTTATGAATATTTTCGCAGGCGCTTTTCCAATCTTCATCTTTAATAATAATTAGGGATGGGACGAGACAGAATTTTCACGAGATTGGGTCCACGAGATCGAGACGAGACAAAATTTTTAAATAATTTGCATGAATTGTTTCAATTTAGAATTTAAACAAGACAAATTACATAAATTGATTTGTATTATTTATTATTGTTAGTTTATAATATTTTATTTTAGTTTTACCTTTCATTATGTGTATCACCTTGGATTTTATTTGAACGATATGAGTTTTGACTGAAAATGATCCCCTTCCCCGTGTGTAGCTCAGATGCCCCCTTTCTCCTGCTTCACAGCGCTGCCGCTGTTGACAGCCCAGACACACACACAGATGGGGAGACTAACATTCGTACTTTTTACAGTTATTGATGACATAGGCCAAAATATCTCTTTGTGGGTCTATTTTAAACTATGTTTAAGTGTGAAAAACACTGCGCTGGTCCCGCGATGTCCGCGCGTATATTTGACGATTATATATTTTTCGCGCTAACTTTTACAATGTTTAGGACTAAATCTCTCTGTCAATATTGGTCCTATCTTTACGAAATAACAGAGTTTAGACAATTTTCTGTCAGAATAAGTCTGCTACAAGTCTGTCTGCGCACAGTATCGTGACAGTTTGATCTTGCGAGATCTCGCGGCACGAGATCTTGTCGCATCCCTAATAATGTTTGCTTCTAATTCCAATTTCCCTTTTACATCTAAAGAATTGTCAGTCAGATAAGATTGCAAGAGATTATATATTTTTGATACCAGGTTAGCTCGATTGTTCTTCTCAATATTACAAATTAAATACATTTCTAGAGGAGTAGGTGCCTTTTTCAAATCATCCCAACTCCCACAAGTCATCACATAATTTCGAATTTGTAAATAATGATAGAAGTCTTTTGAGCTTAAACCATATTTTACTTGTAATTGACTAAAAGATCTTAAGGTGCTCCCTTCAAATAAATGGTGCAAAGTTTTTAAACCTTTATCAGCACAGTTTGAAAAACCAGGGTCCGATCTATTTGGCTCAAAATTATTTATTTGTAGTACCCGTAAAGTTGTTAAAGGTACCCCTAATTTTTTTCTCACAATTGACCATATGTGGTGAGTATTTTTAATCCATTGATTCTTTATTTTAAGGTCTCTAAATGTATTTTGTTCCAAGAAAGGATCTGATTCTAATGGGATCTGATTCTAAAGGTCTCATTAGAATCAGATCCAAGAAAGGATCTGATTCTAATAGAGTGCAGGCAGAATTCTCTAAATGTAACCAATTCCTGCGCCGCCCAGTAATAAAATTTTAAATTTGGCAAACCCAAGCCTCCCTCTGCCTTTGAACTGCAAAGTACTTTCATCTGAACCCTCTGCCATTTCTTTTGCCACACAAAAGCAGATATCATCTTATCTAAGGTCTTAAATATAGATGAAGGTAACCGTATTGGTAAAGCCTTAAAATAATACAAAAGCCGAGGGAGGATGTTCATCTGAACAGTTTCAATTCTACCTAAGAAAGACAGAGGGAGGACCTCCCACCTATCCAAATCCAGCTTAATATTAGATATTAATCCTTTATAATTTTCATCATACAACTGCGACGCCTGTGGAGTGATTGTGACTCCGAGATATTTAAAACCTTTTATAGGCCAATTGAACTGTACCACTTTGTCTAATTCCTTTGGTCTCTCACCTACTAATATCATAGCATTTGATTTCGTCTCATTGACTTTATATCCAGAGATAACTCCGAATTCTCGCAAGCAATCCAAAAGTGCCGGGACAGAGGATAGCGGATAGTGATATACAAATAATATCATCCGCTTAAAGCGATAATTTGTATTCATATTCTTCTATTGAAATTCCCTGTATTTTGTAATCTTCTCTAATTCTCTCTGCTAAAGGTTCTATACTAATTGCAAATAACAGTGGGCTGAGAGGACGACCCTGCCTGGTTCCTCTTTTCAACCTAAACGCTTCTGAAGTACAGCCATTTACTCTTACTTTTGAGGTTGGATTCATATACAACACCTTAATCCATTTTATAAAGTCATGAAACCCCATTGTTCTCAACGTGCAATCCAAATAAACTCAATCTACCCTGTCAAATGCTTTCTCAGCATCGAGGCTGAGAAGCATTGAGGGGTTTGGTCTGGACTTTGCCAGTGTCATAATGTTTAATGTCTTTCTGATGTTATTAAATCCCAGACGACCAGGCATGAAACCAGTTTGGTCTGATGCTACTAATTTATTAATTATCTTTTGAATTCTCCTGGCCAATATTGCAAATAACAATTTTGAGTCACAACATAACAAACTTATTGGCCGATAGGAAGAACAATTTATTGGGTCCTTACCCTCTTTATAAATCACTGATATTAATGCTTGAGACCAAGACTTGGGCGGATCACCTTCTGCTAATGCGTAATTGAATACTCTCTGCAATATTGGAATTAATGGTGCGTTCCAGTCGTCCTCGGAGATCGGAACTCGAACCTCAGAGTGATGCTTTCTCCGAGTGTTGTGTGTTCCAGTGGTCAAGTCGAATTACTTTTACAGTAATGAGCCAATAAAGTTATAAATAGCTAATAAACTGCCCAATACAGCCAAAATACAGATCTCTTTATGTCAGTTTATCAACTCGGACATTGCTGTTACATTTGCAGTTTGTAAAACATCGCAACAGAGTGAATTTCTGCTTTGTTTACATTAGCTCCGTGTAGCCGTTAGCAACATTAGCATTGCAGCACAAAACGGCAGGTTTATAACGGCAGACGCGCATAAGCAGCGCAGGAGCAAAGTCACAGAGGCGAGTGAACTGTAAAGACAAACTAAAGACAAAATAACACAGGTACGATCAGTAGTGAAGCTGTCGGAGGTTTTTCTTTCTCAAAACGCAGGGCGCTGCCATGCTCCATTTTCTACCTCGGACGCTGAAATTCTCTCCGAGGATCCGAGCGAGAACTCCGAGTTTGAGGGCTGTTCCAGTGAGAATTTACAAGTTGGAACTCAGAAGATCCGAGCTCCGAGTACCACTGGAACGCACTATAACTCTTCTTCTGTTTTTCTGGTAACCATGGATACCAAGCAAATGCTCATGCTACGCTAACTTTGGACCTCTGAAATGGAGGACTTTCACACCAGAAGCAGCAGAAGATCTTCCAGTGAAAATACTTTGAATATTGGGATTTTAACCATCTTGAGATGTTCAACAGACTTAAGGATTTTGTGAATTGAGTTGTTTGTCTTGTAACCATGGAGATGGGATATAAAGCTATTAATGCTAACTTTGCTAGCTTTGGACATGTGACAAGCTACAGAACTTTTACTTCTGCTGCAGCAGAAGATTTTCCAGAAAAATATTTTGAGGGGATGGTCTTATCACTGACTGAAACAACAGAAGTTTCATCTGATCCACTTGGACCTGTGTCAACTGTTCTCTCACTTCAGTTTCCACCTCCAACTGCGGCCCTGACCGAGCCAACCACAACATGGAGATGTTCCTGAGGCTGTTTCGTGGTCCAAGCTCCAAACCTGGGGCAACAGAGCCTTTTCCATCACTACCCCACCCTTTGGGACAGAGACTGCACCGACCTTACTACTTTTAGGAAAAATGTCAAGGCCCATCTGTTTAAATCTGTTTTTGATGTTTGATTAATGTTGTAATTACTAACTGTTTTTATGTATTGTACCTTTGTTTAACTGCCTTTGTCTGCAAAGGGTCTTTGAGTGTCTAGAAAAGCGCTATATAAATAAAATGTATTATTATTATTTAAAACACCAATAAAATTCCCCTGGGTAACCATCTACCCCCGGAGATTTATTAGATTTTAATGCTGTCTTCAATTTCTTTTTTTGAAATTGGTTCAACTAACATTTTAAATTGGAGATCAGTTAAAGTTGGTAAGTTAATTTTTTCAAAGAAATTTTGTATTTTTTCTTTTTTGTCAACATCATCAGAAGAATTATATAGAGTTTCATACAATTAGATTGAGCTTTGCGTAATTGAAAAGCTAAGAGCCTGCTGGCTCGATTTCCTGATTCGTAATATTTTTGATTAGCAAAGCGCAGAGTGCCTTCTGCTTTGTATGTTAATAAATTATTTAATAATTGTCTGCATTGTTTCAGTGACTTCAGAGTAATTTCGCTATTTGTTCTTTTGTGCTCTTTTTCTAAAATTTAAATGTCTTTTTCCAACTTTTGTTGTTCTTTTTATCTGTCCTTTCTTTTGATGAGAGTGCAATTAATTTTCCTCTCAACACCACCTTTGCGGTGTCCCATAGTGTTGAGTCCGATACCGTACCATTGTCATTATATTCTAAAAAATCTTTCAGTTCCTGTTCAACACATTGTATATCTTTATCATTCAAAAGTGAGACATTTAGTCTCCAGTGTTTCACACTGGTGTTTTCTTCAATGTTTAAAGTGAGAGTTAGTGGAGCATGGTCTGAAATGGTTATTGGTTCCGACTGACAGTTAACAATTATAAAAGCCTCCCTCTTTGGTACCCAAAACACATCAATTCGAGAATAACTGGAATGAACCTTTGAGTGGAACGTATCTGTGTCTCAGACGCCATACATCCACTAAGCCCAACTTATCCATCATGTTGCGTAGCACCTTAGACTTCTTTGAGATTGAGCCCTGGTCAGATGGCTGTTTATCCAACCTTTGATTTATTACACAGTTAAAATCACCTGCTACAATTAAAAATCCTTCTGTCGATGAGACTTTAGATATTTCCTTGAAAAAAGACGGATCGTCTTCGTTTGGGGCGTACAAATTTAAAATCGAAATTTTGACAAGACCTATCTTTCCAACAATCAAAATGTACCTCCCCATTTTATCTTTTTGACTTTTTCCGTAATAAAACCTAATGCTCTGTGTATCAAAATGGCTACACCTCTCTTTTTTCCCTCTTTACAAGATGAGTCAAAAACTTGACCCACTCATTCCCTTCTAAGCCTAAAATGTTCTTTTTCATCTAGGTGGGTCTCCTGAAGCAGTGCGATTGAGCAATTAAATTTTTTCAACTGAGATAGAATTTTTTTCCTCTTTATAAGATGGTTAACCCCTTTTACATTATAGCTAATAATTTTCAAATTGTACATTTTTGTAAAAATAAAACCAGTAAGGATTAAAGCAAAACAGTGACGTACAATAATGAGAACCTATCAACAAAACTGCTGAACAATGCAGTAACACCAAAACTTTAAGTATAATATAACAAATCTTCATCGACTTCCAAAAGTCCAGGGTTGAGCCTAGAAATAAAAATGTAAAAATAAATAATAAAAGGGCATTCCCCACCAGAAAATGTGCACGTAGTGCAACAACAGCGATCTCCCAGGTTGACCTGTCTTTGTCAGATCGCCCTAAATGCCAAGCAACCATTATATCAAAAAATTAAAAACCCCATCCCGACAGCCCTAGTGTAAACTAAATCTTATCTTCCAAACCGAAAATAATGTTTTCAATATACAAACTCTTATCTACGAGACAGATAAACATTATAATAATAGTCATTTAGTGTTCATATTAACTTCTTTTTTCTTCCTCACTCCCTTTACCTTTTCTGCTCTCTCTTGTACCTCAAGTTAGGAGTTGCAGTCTGTGTGTATGAGGCCTCTAATTTCCGAAGTGGTCAGCTGGTGCTGATTCTTCCTTTCGTTGACTTGTGTCGTCCATGCACCCCGCGCCACCTCCATGTCAAGCACGTCTCTCTCCATTGCCACAGCAAGATTCAACTCCTCCAACGTAGGCTGTGCATCAAGCAAGGAGGAGAATACTTTGGTGCCCGAAGGCAGGAATATTCTCAGTTTAGCATAGGGTGACTGAGCTTTGATATTTCTCCCCCGCAGCATTTTGATCACGTCGCAAACTTTCTTTCTTCTTCTTTGTAGATCTGGCAAATAGTCCTGATCAAAGTACACATTTCGGCCTTCATATTGGATATCACGTTGTTTCCACGCTTGCTGTAGAACTGCCTGTTTCACCTGAAAGTCCAGAAAGCGAGCTATGATGGAGCGCGGGGTATTTGGGTTTCGGCCCGAGAGCGCGGTGCACTCTTTCCAGTTCGATCTCCAGCCCGTCTTGTAGCTGCAGCTCTCTCCGCAAAAATTCCTTAAGAAAAGTGACCATGTTGTCCTTTTCCGCCCCCTCGGGAATCCTGTATAATCTTATATTATTACGTCGGAGAGGGTTTTCCATGTAGTCACGTTTGTTTGCTAGCTCCATTTCTTTGCGTAGCAAGTAGCTTAGCGCCCGGAAATGTCACCGTTGCCTGTCCTCCGTTGCACTCATTCGGTCATCCGCCTCCGACAATCTTTTGTCTAGTCCTTCTATTTGGCGTGTGAGCTCCTCCATTCTTGTCTCAAGTCTGGTAGATGACTTTTCAGTTCCCGAAAAGAGGTGGCATTTTCCTGTCTGAGTTGCTGCAGCTCGCTAGCACCTCGCTTTCCATGTTAGACTCTCCAATAGGTTTGGATGGGGCTTGGTTAGCATCCAGAGCCATAGCATCGGTTAGCGTTAGCTGCTTGGAACCTGACTTACCATCTTCATTTTTGCTCCCTTTTGCGTCTTTTTAAGGTTTTCTGGTTCGACGTGGTCATCATGGCTTCTTTTTCACGGAGTCTGGTGTTCATTTATTGTTTATCTGTCTATTTTCGGTTATTTTTAAAGGTCTGTCGGAGCTGAGAAATAGCGTGCTGCTCAGGCCATGACGTAGGCGGAAGTCCTCAAGTGAAAATGTTTTAAACTTGATTCAGTGACAATATAGCCTAAATTCAACAGGAACTCTATTTAGCTCGTGCTTTTCCTATGTCCAAACTAAACAAGAATGGGACTGTGTCAAAGCAAATTATCCCAAATTTAGATTTTTATATAGGCCTAACCCGGAGTATTGTAATATACTCCAGACCAACTGTTGTGGATTAATTTGGTATTCATGTTTAAAAATGAATTCCTTGAGAGTTGCCTGAGCTCAAAAGTATTATTTATTAACAAAAGTACAATTATGCATAATCGGTAGTCCAGAGATTCCAGGGTCCTAGTCACTGTTGTTGTGAGAGAGAAGTCCATATTGTTCAAATGGAGGTTTCCTCCATTTCAGCTTTCGCAGTCCATTGTTCTTTAGCTCATGCTAACACATGAGCTAAGGCGTGCTAGGCCATGTCAGAGGCCTACTCTTGCAGCCCTCTCCTACATCTCAGTGTCCTTGCTGCACCGTCTGCTCCAAGTGGTCTGTCCAAGTGATCTGCCCCCTGCTCTCTGGTTGCGCTGTCTCTTATAACCAACAGGGGGGCAAACAGGACAAACGGGTCTGGGAGCCTCCTGCTCACCAGGAGAGTTTAGAGTCTTTTCATATGCACCAAAACCTATGCAGGTGTGATCGACATTAGCACATGCAGAGACTTACTGGCTCCAAGAGGCCTATGGGTTTTCCCAGACTTCAGTTTCATCCAAGTTACATTTTAAGATTTCCATAACACAACGTTTTTGGGAACCATCCCAAATTTCTTCTTATATAATTTACTAGATTATTAAAAATGAAAATAAAACTATAGCTCTAAGTCTAAGATATGAAAGTATGTAATTTGTGACGTAATTTCAGTGCTTTTCTTTTAATAAAGCTACAGAATATAGAATCCTTCTAAATAGTAGAAGTCTTCAAAGTAGTCATCTGGACAGTGTTTCCGAAGATCAAGACGTTTCGACTCTCATCCGAAAGTCATTTTCAATCTGATGGAAGTAGACTGAGACTGTCTGTATTTATACTAAGTTAAGCCCTCCCCTAGGAGGGGCTAAACCCACCCAAACTTGTTTCTGAAACCTGTTCCTAAAACTGGTTTGGTAAGCCCTAGCTTCCTTACCATTGTTCCCTGTTTCTATTGTTCTATTGTTCTCTGCTTCCTCTCCATTGTTCTCTGCTTCCTCTCCATTGTTCTCTGTTTCCTCTCCATTGTTCTCAGCTTCCTTTCCTTTGTTCTGACTGGGCTTGCCTAGACTGTTTCAAGCTCTGTAACTTCTCAGACAGAGAAGCTACAGAGAATTTTCAGACAACATGACATCCCTGTTTTCTTTAAACCGGTCAACACATTAAGACAAAAATTGGTTCATCCTAAAGACAAGATGCCTACAGAGAAACAGAGCAATGTAGTGTATTCTATTCGTTGCAGTGAAGAGAGCTGCAAAGAACACTATATTGGGGAAACCAAACAGCCACTTCACAAAAGACTTTACCAACACAGAAGAGAAGCCACAAGTGGTCCCCAGTCAGCTGTACATCTGCATCTTAAAGCCACCAAGCATACATTTGAGGACAGTGAGGTTAAAATTCTAAGCAGGGAGAAGGGATGGTTTGAAAGAGGTGTAAAAGAAGCCATCTTTGTGAAAAAAGAAAACCCATCACTAAACAGGAATGGAGGCTTAAGATACAACCTACCGGGTGTGTATAGTAGCCCCTTACCCCTTGGTCTAAAGGGAAAGAAATCTAGATAGAGCACAGTCTCCAGGACTTATGTCTACAACAAGATCACCCAGTATGCTACTGTATCTTGTTCACAGGTAGCCAGGGCAATTTACCAGTGAATTAGTTTGGGGAGCTTGAAACTGTCTAGGCAGCCCCAGTCAGAACAAAGAATAGGAAGCTGAGTACAATGAAGAGGAAGCAGAGAACAATGGAGAGGAAGCAGAGAACAATAGAACAATAGAAACAGGGAACAATGGTAAGGAAGCTAGGGCTTACCAAACCAGTTTTAGGAACAGGTTTCAGAAACAAGTTTGGGTGGGTTTAGCCCCTCCTAGGGGGAGGGCTTATCTTAGTATATAAATACAGCCAGTCTCAGTCTACTTCCATCAGACTGAAAATGACTTTCGGATGAGAGTCGAAACGTCTTGATCTTCGGAAACACTGTCCAGATGACTACTTTGAAGACTTCTACTATGGATCACTCCTGGATGAATGAGGGACTACAACGTCAATCCTTCTAAATATGGCTTTAATTTTTTTTTTTTTTTCATTTTGACATTTTTGTGACATCTTTATACCTAATTAAAAGTATTTGAATGAAAAGTGTGGTTATCTACTTAAATTGCTTAATCTAGAGTCCTAAAAAAAACATTTCATTTGTATTTGACAGCAGCCTAGTGACACTGAGTTTTTATCTGTGCTGTGCTTGTGTGAGAGAGGCAGGTTAAAGCAGCAGCAGCACATCAGATTAGCTGTGTTAGCATCATAGTTTAGCTTCTGTTAACTCTTACACAAACTGACTTGTGTCTGGACGTGATGTGGAGTTAGTGTAGAAGAGTTTTGCGCGTGGAGCGCTTAGGGCCAAAGAACAGACAGGAGTGGACAGGACACACACCGCAGCTGCATTAGCATCAGCCTCCTCCCTCTGCTCTGCTGAGGAGGAGAGGCTGAAGTGAGGAAGGCTTACCGACTTAAAATTAGTATTTGGGGAATGGCGTTAGTCTCAAGCCCTGTTTGTTGGCATTTTCCAAAACTTTTCCAAACCCAGTAAAATTCCAAAACTTTTCCAGGGCCTGGAAATTGGATTTTCATTTTCCATGACTTTTCCAGGTTTTCCATGACTGTACGAAACCTGTGCATATATCATTTACTTTTTAGTGTAAAACACAAAAGTTTACTAATTTGCAACTAAAAAGTTAGCAACTCCAACTTGAAGCAAACCAAATGGTGTAGGTATGAAAAGCACCCAAGTTTCTAGTCTGGTTTAAACTGGATTTATGCATTTCAGGTTGGATCCTGCAGGAGAACAGTGGATGATCCCAGGTCTGAAGAAGTGTGAGTCTCTATAGAGGGATTATTTGTTTATCAACACAGGGGAAGCGCGTGCAATCGTCTAGCAAAAAGAGCTGCGGCTGATTGACACAAACAGCTGAGATTGTACTGTTGCTGGGTTGGAATCCTGAGGTTCCAAAATATGTATTTCAAGAAATGACCTTGGCTGAGAATGTACTATTGACTCAAACATTTTTGCCAGGCTAGATAATTTTGAAATAGGACAATAGGTTGGTCATTATAGAATCTTCCCCTTTGTGGAATTAAGATGCAATACTAAATGATTGCACATACTGTATATTTAAATGTTTTATCAGTAAAAATATCCCAAATTTAAAAGTATGACCGTTGACATTATGTACATACAATATATTCTTAAGCACTTTAATCTAAACGATTTATAAGTTTGGCGGAGCTTCAATCCAAAACATGTGATGTGTTTGTGTTTTCAGATTCCTGTGAGTTTTTTCTGGATCCAAACACAGCTCACAGAAACCTCAAACTGTCTAAGAACAAACGGAAAGTGACCTGTGTGAGAGAAGAGCAGCAGTATCCAGATCATGAGGACAGATTTACACAGTGGTGGCAGGTCCTCAGCTGCACTGGCCTGAGGGGGCGCTGTTACTGGGAGGTGGACTGGAGCGGGGGAGATGTTTCTATAGCAGTGAGTTACAGAGGAAAGAGAGAGGAGTGTTGGTTTGGGTACAATGATCAGTCCTGGAGTCTGAAGATCAGTAGTGCAGGTTACAGTTTCTATCACAATAACAGAGAAACAGCCTCGTTCTCCTCCTCCCCCTTCAGTCGCTCAGGTCGAGTGTCTGTGCTGTTGGACTCTGAGGCTGGATCTCTGTCCTTCTATGACTTCGGCTCTGATGGAAAACTGCTCCATCTCCACACCTTCAGCTGTTCCTTCACTGAGCCTCTGTTTCCTGGGTTTAGACTGTGGACAGAAGGTTCCACTGTGTCTGTGGTGGATCTGAATAGAGCGCCCCTTGGTGGATCTATGTGACTCTTTTGTAACAAATATTAGAGCTTTTCTTTATTCTGCTTTGCATTTCAGTGAAAAAAAAAATCAACTAAACATGATGAAAAAAATGAAAAAAAGAACTTAACTTATAGAGGGATTATTTGTTTATCGACAGGGGCAATTGACCTTTCGCCGAGCCCCGCCCCAAAACGGCTATTGTCCAATCAAACATCGTAGCAACCGTTGCTATGTAAACAGTGTCCGTCAAATCTTTAGCTCCAAGCAAGATGGTGAAGCGATGCGCCTATGGTTTTTGTGAACCGGACCGCAGATACCACGAAATATTGACCGGAGGAGTTGTGTTCTTTCTATTTCCAAAACCAAAAACAACTGGAGCAGTGCCTACAATGGATTAAACAGTGCGGGTGGCTCGAGGCGGCTCCTCTCCCAGCTAAATATATCGAACAAATGTCTGCTTAAAGGTAAAACTAATGTTTAACTATAGCTATGGACTTACTGTGTTGTTAGATCTAGAGGCAAAAACACAAACTAGATCAAAGTTACCATGACGAGGATAAAACTGCAGATAAAACTGCTCTAAGCTGCTACGTTTAGCGAGCCCTTTAGCTTTAGCCAACACGGCTAGCTTTAGCTCGCTAGCATACCTCGTAAATGAACAATATTCTTGCAATAAAGAAAAATAGACCTTAACATATGAAAGCGAACTTACCCGGCAGTGCAAGAGCAGGACAAGGCTGCGCTTGTTGTATTTGAGATAACGTTAAAGATCATGGGTTTCTCTGATTTAGCTTGAGACCAGTAGCATTAGCCTCCATAGGAGTTATGTCCCCTATGTTTAGTATTTAAATGTTTTGAATAAATCCCTCCGCTGCACAGTGAAACCCTTTTGCCTCGATCTAGAGGATATCGCGGAAAAATTGCTTTAAAAAAGTCACTAACGCGAACAGGTGTACTTCTGTCTGTCATTGAAGTCTATGGCACGCTGTCATATTTGACGGACGTAGCAACAGTAACTAAGGGGGGCGGGGCTCGGCGAAAGGTCAATTGACTAACAACTTGAGCCAAAGCAGTTGTCAGTAACTACAAGAGTTTATCACTGTGCAAAAACAAAGTTATGCTGCTAAATCAACATTTGTGAATGAAACTTAACACTACAACCCATACACTGTTCAGGTGAACAGCTAGCTCTCGTCCCATTTGTTGTTTTAATCAACTAAGTTTCCCCAGCTAAACAGATGGACAGAGTTTCTTTCTGCATGGAGCATGCGCAGTGACCAATAATCTCTATAACTCACAATACTTACTGTATATCACAAGTTTTTTTGGATTTAAAAATGTATATTCATTTGAAAGTACACAATAAAAAGAGCAGAGTTCTCAACTGATGACAACAGAAAGCAGACCCGGGCAAAACGCAGCCCTCAGACTGTTTTAATGTGATCCTTGACATATTGATGTTTATCATCATTAAAAAATATATAAATTTAATATGGAATCAATATTTCACAAAACCTAGATGTTACTGAAAAAAACTGTACATTTATGACTAAAATATCAATAGAAATTTCATATTGCATATGAATACAACCTGATGCTTATCAATATTAAAAGTTATTTTGAATTGATTTGGGATCAATGTTTCACAAAACCTCTATGCCAGGCCTGGCCAAACTGCGGCCCGGGGGCCAGATGCGGCCCTTGGACTGTTTCAAGTATTACTCTCTTTTTTTTTTTTTTTGACTGACTTGGCTATGGAGCATGTGTCTTTGCTTGTTATCAAATATTTAATATCAAGGTATCACACAGTTGTAGGCAGTTGTTACCAACGTATCACAATATAGTAGTAATATAATATAATAGTCAAAATAGTGGATTAAAAAGCCTATGTTTTACAAAATGCGCTTAAAGTAATGATAATTTGTTACACCAATGACCGTGGTCCGGCCCTCCACCACTTGTCCAGGTTCGAACATGGCCCTCCGGGAAAATAATTGCCCACCTCTGCTCTATGCTATTGAAGAAAAAGTGGTATTTATGACTAAAATTTCAATTCTGCATATTACAATTTCATTTGTTGTACCAGATGCTTTTCAATATGAAAATTATTTTGAATTGATTTGGGATTCATATTTTACAAAACCTAGAAGCTATTGAAGAATAAGTGTTTAATTATGCCTTAGAGTCACATTATTTACTTAGCTTACACCTCAAACCTGATTTAGTCTGGTGGAGTGTCCTTCGACCAATGAAACAATCCAGCACGCTCTGATCTGAAGTGTGTTATGAATGGTACTCACCTCCTGGCAAACACTGACTGCTCGTTATCACCGCTAGGTTTCCGCAGACAGAGCTAGCCAGGCCTGAAGCTCTGGGCTGTAGACTCTCTCCATGCTCCTCCTTTCAGGCGTCGCTCCAGCGCTGCAGTGACCACACCATCCTGGAGAAAAGAGGTCAAAGGTCAATGTCTTGAATGTATAAATGTGGATATCTACGTAATTTAATTATGAACGTGTGGGATTCTGCTGAGGATGTGTGAGCGGGACAATTCTCAGTTGCTAAATGTTGTAAATGTGTTGCATATAGTGTGAGATGTATTGTAATGCTGTTTGCAATAGGCATCACTGAACTTCACAGGACCCCCTTGAAAAAGAGACAGTCCATTTTAGGGGGCTATCCTTAAATAAATAAATAAAGCATCCGAGTGTCGTCTTTGTCAATACCCTACTGTAGCGCAGTCTTCCATTAAACTGGTTCGGCTCTTTGAAACATGTTTATTCTCTGAGCTCGAATATTTCTAGTTTAAATTCAGTTAGATGTTTAAAATTATAACGAGAAACAAAAATGACATTTTCTCATCATCAATGTTGAGCGAAACTCCCTGGAAGAAGAGATTTTGTTTCTCAACGGGATCTTCTTGGCTAAATAAAAAGCTAATTAAAAAACAAAAAAAGGTTAGCCATTATACAGCAATATGTTATAGAGCAGGTGTTTATCTAAAAAGAACAAAAACTTTCTAAAAGTAAATCTGACCAAATCATTCTCAAAAGGTAAGTAAGTAAGTAATCTTTATTTGTATAGCACATTTCACAGACAGAGTCACAAAGCGCTTCACAGAGAGATGAACCCCCCCTACCCACTCAGTGACAGTAAACTGCCCTGGGGCAGCTCACCAGAAGTGATTCGCTTAAACAGCAGGTGCTTCAACCTCCGACTATCACCAAGTGTTCCCTAACATGCATGTTATTGGTTGGTGGGGAAACCGGAGTGCCCGGAGGAAACCACCCAGACACGGGGAGGAACATGTAAACTCCACACAGAAAGGTCCCGGACCGTGCGGGAATCGAACCCGCGACCTTCTTGCTGTGAGGCCAGAGGGCTAACCGCTCTGCCACTGTGCCAGGTTTGTCTAAAGTATGGAATACAAACTTCAGTAGAATTATCCAAAGACGACGTCTGGAGGCAATGGACAAATGAGCAAGACTACTTTTTTATTTTAAAAGCCTATTGCATTTTTTATTAAACTATTCCACGGATCTGAAACCTTTAACACTAAAAGAGCCATATTTGCTCTATTCAAGCCAAATCAACGTCAGAAAGAGCCGCAACTGTATTTAGTCCCACACCCCAAAAATCCTTTATGCTCCTTAATGTAATTTCATTAACAAATTTTGATTTAGCAGCAGAACTTTTCTTTTTGCACAGTGATAAACTCCTGTAGTTAGCTGACAGCTGTGCTTTTTCGACTTGTTTCCACTGTTTGTGTCTGTGAGCGGCGGCTCTTTCTGGAGGCTGGGTGCGCGCGCATCCGCCGTGTTCATAAACAGGACTATAGAGGGATTTTTTCCTTCTATAGTCCAGTTCCTCAATCTCAATCAATCTCAAAAAGCTGCACTGACGTCTTTAAAGAGCAACAGGTTGCAGACCCCTGAACTATTACCATATGTTTTTCATTGTAAAACACAAAATTGATCAAAAATGGCTACAAACAGGTTAATTAACTTCCTGTTCGAAACTACAAAACTGATAAGCAAGGCATCTTTGTTGTATACTTTCATTTTAACAAGCAGCAGAAGCAGATTGTAAATTACTCTTTTATTGTTGCTTTAAACAGAGAAAGGAGATAATTAGCTAATAAACACTGACGTTAAACCAAGAAAATTACCCTCTATGAATTGAGAATCATTTAGTTTTCTGTCCAACAAAGTGAAATCCCGTTTTAATTCACTTAACTCTAGGTCAAAAAAACAAGCGTTCAAAAACGTCTTTCAAATCAAGTTCTGAACCATAGCCATTAGAAAATAATTTTATCACAAACCTGTTTGAGACTGAACTGAGAGTGAGTCTTGTGTCCATATTGCTCCAAAACAGCTCCTAAAACTGAAGAAAACAGAAGAATCAACCAAAAACCGCCGCTAAAGTGCCGCGAATTTAAGCTAACGTTAACTGTTAACTAACTGGAATAACTGAAAGACTAAAATGTCAAATTAAACTACGTATGTAAATGAGCACAAATTCCCTCTGAACACTTACAAAACAAAAGGAGACATATCCGTATGAGTTTAATGCTCAAACACTGTCCGAATTTATGATTTAACTGCAAAAAAACAGCAAAGTAAAGTTTTTAAACCAGAAGCATCTTACCTCGCGTCAGGTCAGAGCTGACGTACCTGCGTCAGTGCGTCACTACGTCACTTACATTTCAATATGAATTTATTTTTAATAAATATGTTTTGTGTGTGATTCAGTCATCCCCTGCATATTTAAAAGCAGTCAGGCTAGTTTAGAGTCAACTAAACAAAAACGTTTTTTTTTCTTGCAGATTGTAAAGTTATTCAAAGCCCGTTTTAAGTTTCATTTTACAGTTGTCCACAGGTAGATAATTTAACTTGCACATAGAAAAAAATATATAGACTACATAGCTGCCAATGTGCAACATATACGTATATTATGGTTTATAACATTAATGCAAGTTTATTTTTATGTCATGTTTTTCAATAAATAATAATAAATAACAATAGCCACGGTCAAATTTACATTTATTTGTTATCCTGCTTTGGTTGACATTTTAGTACAGTTGTATGCTATTTTGCTTAGTTTTCAAGTGAACTAGATTTGAGAGAAAATTAGCAGGAAATATTTATTACTCTCTTATTTTTAAAGCTTTATTAAGTCAGGATAAGAATTTAATATCCATCTGTAAAAACCTGCAAAGTCTTTTTCATTAAAAAATAAAGTTTGATGTGTAGGGGCTTCTGATCTTGCTGCTCAAGTCAGAGAAAATACATTTTGTTTCATAAATTAAACAGATTAGATGAAATAATAATAACAACAACGACCACAACAGAAAGTTTATTTTTTCGTTAGAACATGATGTGTAAAACGATGACTTTTCCATGAATTAGACAAGCTTTGGTCCTTGTTCGCAATGTGGAAAGTTGATGATGATAAACTCTACTTAAGTCACATCTGCCACCAGGTCCAGTCAGGAAATACATTAAAGATAAGCTACACAAGGCCAATCATTTTATGTGGCCCTGAAGCTCTCACAAAGGTTTACTTTAATCTGATTTGGTGATAGGAGTAATCTGGGTGTCTTAAAGATGCACTGTGTAACTTTCTGGGGGTAAAAAGCCAACTTCACAATTCAAAACAAATAGGAAGATAAAATCATTCTTTACAACAATCTTATTGGGGATCAATACGTTTTATGTCACTATGTGACAAAATATAGCTAAATGAGCTGCTTTTACGGGGAAATAAACAGCAGGCCCTCCTTTTGGATAAATAATGGTTAATTTTGTGGCCATGCAAGGCGGCCGATTGTAAAATTACAGATTTTTATTATTATTTAGTGACACCAATGTCATCTAAACTACAAAAACACACTTTTATTCAAGTTTATTATTTGGCCAAAACGTTACATCGTGTACCTTTAACCTAATGTAACTTAAAAAGTAATTAATTTTTTCTGACTAATGTGGATGTGTATTCAGGATCTGTCACTTCAATAAATACACAGAAATCAAATACAGAGACTATTATTTGTAGTATGTCAAGATTATTGAGGTTCCTTTTAGTCCCAACCCTGACGCCCTGTGTCCGTTTGTCAAAACGAGTTCAAAACTCATTTCCCATGTGTCCAGACTTATATTGTAACACTTTACATTATGTTACATTAGACTATATTATCATTCCAAGAAAATTTAGACAAATTTGTAACAATTTGCTGCATTCCAGTGAATTTTAGGTTTTATAGTCACATCTCAGCAATGAGCCTTGATATTTCCATCGGCTTATAACCATTCTGGCCAGTGGCCAATGTGGCTCCTCTTGTCAGTGCGCAGGTGCATTGCATTCTGGGATTTGTAGTTCAAATTGTTGTGTAATTTATCAGGAGGCCACTGTCAATTATAACCAAAAATCAGACTGGCAGTTTGACCTGCTTTATACCATCTCTCAGTTAAGTTCTCCGGTCCAGCACCGCACAGTTTGAGAGCTCTGTTTGTAGAGAACTGGCATCTTACCACATGGAAAAGAACTTTCTGGCAAACTCACTGCAATAAATAATAAGAAAATACATTTACATAAAAAAGATAATAAATAAAACACAGAAATGTTCGGGAGAGAAATGTAAAATCTTGTGTGTAACATGTAATACTTTTTGCTAAGCTGCAGTTCTAGTGCTCGGGCGCAGTAACAGTAAACAAAATACGTATGAAGATCTCACTTTCTCGTCTCTTTCACCACAGTCACAGAGTCACCCACATCTCCCAGTCGAAACCCGACAAACAGAGGCTCGGAGAAGGAGGAGGAGAAGGTGTAGATGTGGACAGTTCTCCAGCAGAACAAACGTGATAGAAAGATAGAAGTCCAGCCGCAGAGTCCAGGAAGACGCCCACCCTACCTGAGGACACTTCACCTGAGGACTCTTTGTCTGAGTGAGGAGACGTGGAGACTTGCGTGTGCTTGTTGTTGTGCCAGACAAAGTATTCTCCATCACAGATCCTCAGAATCCAGGACTGATCATTGTAGCCAAAGCCGCTCCTCCATCCCTCTCCTCTCCGTCTGATTCCTCTGTAGCTCACTGCGATAGAGACCCCTCCCTGCTCGCTCCAGTCCACCTCCCAGTAACAGCAGCCACTCAGGCCAGTAGAGCTCAGGACCTGGATGTAGTACGTGAACCTGTCCTCATCGTCTGGATACTGCTGCTTCTCCTTCACACAAACCGCAGTTCGATTGTCCTCAGACAGAAGCAGTTTTCTGTGAGCGGTGTTTGGGTCCAGAGAGAACTCACAAGCGTCTAAAACACAAAAACATCAGAAAGAAAATATATTTATGAAATGATAAATGTCTGACAGAAGTAAAGAGAAACTCACACTTCCTCAGACCTGGGACCATCCACTGTTCTCCAGCAGGATCCAACCTGAAACACACAAGTCCAGTTTAGACCAGACCAGAGACCAAGACCTGGACCAACCAAGGACCAGAGACCCACTGAACCAGGAGCAGACCTGAGAGAGTCCAGGGGGCAGTGGGGGTCGTCCCGTAGAGCGGTCAGGAGCTCTGCTGAGGGGCCTGGATGGTTGTAGCTCAAATCTAACTCTGTCAGATGGGAGTGGGCGGAGCTTAGAGCTGAGGCCAGAGCAGTCCCGCCCCTTTGTGAGACCAGACATCCAGACAGCCTAAAGACACACAGCATTGCACTCATGTGGACACAAGGCAGAATGTCATAGTATATTGTGCACGATTATTCGACTAAACAGGGAGCAACAAAAACTCTGACACAAAAAAAAGTAAGTAAACATTTATTTGACCCATACTGCACTAAAAGACACAAAGTGCAGAATAGTTCATGCAAAAACAACAATTTGAAAACTGCAGGTAAGACCAATGATCTAAAATCATCAAATATTTGACTTCTTTTTGTTGCAGTTCATTAGAAATTTTGATCGACTAAGACTTCATCGACCGATTAATCGACTAAATGATTACAACACTAGGGTGCTGTGCGTGGCTCTGGCTCTCTGGACAAGCGCATACAGACAAGTCTGAACAGCTGAACACGAAGTCAGTTCAGTGGAGCTAAACTCTGTCACATCTCGTGGCAGCAAACTAAATTAAAAAAAGGGAATAATTTGCAATAACTCTGATTATTGTGTAAAAACTGGATTGGGTTTATGAGTTAATAAATGAGGAGTAAACCAAACCGGATGTGGAGCTAGTGAAGCTCCAGTGAACATGAAGATAGGCTCCGCAAGCTAAAAGTATCTCACCTGAGAGTCTCCAGTCTGCAGGGGGCGCTCTTCAGCCAGTCACACAGCAGCTCCACTCCTGAGTCCTGGAGGTCGTTGTGGCTGAGATCCAGGTGTGTGAGACTGGAGGAGCTGAGGACTGAGGCCAGAGGACCACAGCAGTGAGGAGACAGTCCACAGAGGGACAGACTGAGACAGAGAGAGACATTAGAGACTAGAACCATGACACAAGAGTTTAAACACAGTCTGGACTCACAGGGCTTTGGTGGAGGCTTTGACCACCGGCAGCAGACCCAGGAGAGCTGTCTCTGAGGCCTGGTATTTCCTCAGGTCAAACTCCTGCAGGTCTGAGTCAGAAGACAGTAAGAGGAAGCACACGGCTGACCAATCACCCGGAGATATGTCTTTAAAAGAGAGACGTCTTCCCTCAGTGCCTCTTGTATCTCTTTCACCCAGACTGTTGTCGTTCAGCTCGTTCAGACAGTGGAGCAGGTTCAGACTTCTCTCTGCAGACAAATCCTTTTCATTCAGCTTCTCTTTGATGTACTTTACTGTCTCCTGATCGGTCTGGTTACTTCTTGTCTGACTCAGCAGACCCTGCAACAGCTTCTGATTGGTCGGCAGAGACAGTCCCAGGAGGAAGCGCAGGAACAGGTCCAGGTGTCCGTTTGACTCTGTAAGGCCTGGTCCACAGCAGAGCAGTAGAAGGCTGCCTCAGACTCAGGACTCTCAGAGGAGTGTGGTGGTGACAGCAGGTTCTGTCCAGAGCTGAAGAAGGTCTGATGGACGTGAAGAGCAGCCAGAAACTCCTGCACACTCAGATGGATGAAGCAGTAGACCTTGTCCTGGTACAGGCCTGGCTCCTCTCTAAAGACCTGGTGNAGATAATCATATCTATCATTGGTATTTTATTCTCTGTGACTTTTGATTGCTATATTAGTACTGGTTCTATTATGGCAAATCCTTGTCACTGATTGCCTAGTTGGTAGGCTAGGCTGGGACAGCTTTTAAGTATTTTATTCGAGAATATGTTTCAGATTAATTGAGACGTCATTTGGTAACTGCAAGTGTTCAACTGCACATTTGCAGGTGAGCGGATACGCCAAGTAAAATAAGACTAATGTGCGAAGTGGTTGAACGTTATATCACTCTATAGAATAATCATTGAGAAATTAATGTACTCTAGGATACTGTCTTCCGAGCACAAATGTTGCGAGAATGGTTATAAAGTAATTGTTGACAGTTCGCATATAAACTCCACTTCATAGGGTAAATAGTTTAACGGCAGCTCACAATGTAGGGGAAAAATTAAAAACCAATTATTCACTATATAAACTCGATTGTATCATTTAAGATACATGTAATAGCTGTTTCAGGTGACATCTAGGCCATTGAATCTTTGGACACGCTCCCTCATATCACTTGAATTGTTTCATTTGCGTATGGGTGTTACATCCACGTTTGGAATTAATCAAGTGCCATATAACGGTCATTGAAAATAGTAAGGCGTGTCTGATCGAATGCATGTGCCAGTAAACCTAGTCCTCAATGTAGTCCATTTGTCCAACCTGTGTTTCTTTTTTGTTCTCTTTACATGTACTATGTGACTTTATATAGTGTGGCAATTTTATCTGTCCTTACATTTCACCGAGGATGGGTATAGTATTGTCCGAGTGACGGATCTTATATTAAGTACAACAGTTCTATTTTTGGCCAAAAAGATACACAGTGCATCTTTAAAGTTGGTGCTCGAATTGTTTGTTGCTGTTGTAATTACAAGTATTAACATCACCAGCAAAACCAAAATACTAAAAAATTAGCTGTAAAATTAGTTGGCTCAAACTTTTTAACAAAAGACACTTTCAAATGCTTTCGTGTCATTATTTAAAGAATTACCGAAAAATGTTCACATGAGAGATTCAGTTTTTATGTATAGTAGGGTTTGTCTATGTCTTTGTTTAATTCTTTCTGTAGCCAACAGATTAGGGGTTTTAAGTGAAGTGTAACAATATTGGTAATCAACGATATCAAAATTTTACATAAAGTATCGTCATCAATCACCTGTAATATTAAATAGCATGACTTGCATTAAAAAATAGTTAATGGTGATAAAATAAAGAAATGATTGATGATGATTTAGCTTTAAATTGTTTATTATTGTTATAACTCAATATCGTCACCTCTTATTTGTGACATTGTGATAAATATTGCATCGTAAGCTTGCCAATAGAAAAAATATTGTACTTCTGAGACTTGCATTTCGTTGCCTCCAGCAGAGCAGTAGAAGGCTGTGCCTAAGACTCAGGACTCTCAGAGGAGTGTGGTGGTGACAGCAGGTTCTGTCCAGAGCTGAAGAAAGGTCTGATGGACGTGAAGAGCAGCCAGAAACTCCTGCACACTCAGATGGATGAAGCAGTAGACCTTGTTCCTGGTACAGGCCTGGCTCCTCTCTAAAGACCTGTGTGAACACTCCGGAGTACACTGAGGCCGCTGCAGCGTCCAGCCCACCACTCGCTCAGGTCACTCTCGTAGAAGATCAGGTTTCCTTTCTGCAGCTGCTCAAAGGCCAGTTTTCCCAGAGACAGAACCATGTTCCTGGTCTCTGGAGTCCAGTGAAGGTCTGCTCCTGATCCCTGCTGATACTTGATGTTCTGGACTTTGGCCTGCACCACCAGGAAGTGGACGTACATCTGTGTGAGAGTCCGGGGCAGCTCTGGTTCCTCTGTTTGTTCCAGAAGCTTCTGTATAACTGTGGAGAGATCCAGCAGAAGACCGGGATGTGGCTCATGATGTAGAGGCTGCGGATGCTCTTGATGTGGGAGATGATTGTGTCGTCTGTGAACCTCTTCCTGAAGTAAAGCTCTTTCTGCAGATCTGTGAATCCTCTGACCTCTGTCACCATGGAGACGCACTCAGCAGGATCTGATTGGCCGCTGCAGGGCGTGTGGTTATCCAGAGGAGAGCGGAGGGAAGCAGGCTCCCCCTGATGAGGTTTACCAGCAGCACGTCCACTGAGACAGACTCTGTGGGTCAGTCAGGACCCGGGTTCGGCCGAAGTCCAGAGGAAGTCTGCACTCATCCAGACCGTCAAAGATGAAGAGCACCTGGAGCTGTTGGAAGCTGCCAGAGAGCTTTGGATGGACTGAAGAAGTGGTGCAGCAGCTCCACCAGGCTGAACTGTGTGTCTCTGAGCACATTGAGCTCTCTGAAAGTGAACGGGAACAGCAGCTGCAGCTCCTGGTTGGCCCTGCCTTCAGCCCAGTCCAGACTGAACTTCTGAGTCAGAACTGTTTTCCCCCACGCCGGCACGCCCTTCGTCAGCACCGCTCTGATTGGCTCTGGTGAATGTGGGCGGGCTTTAAACATGTCTTCACATGTGATGGTTTTCTCTGGAGCGGCTGCTCTCCTGCTCTCCATGAGTCTGACCTCATGTTCCTGGTTGACCTCTGAGGCTCCGCCCTCTGTGATGTAGAGCTCTGTGTAGATCTGGTTCAGGGGGGCAGAGTCTCCTGCTTTAGCCACGCCCTCAAACACACGACTGAACCTCTGCTGCAGATCAGACTTCAGTTTATCGCTGCATCCAACTTTCGTCCCTTTTAAAGACACAAGAGTTACCAGTATTATGATAAATGGTTTTAATATTTTTTACAGGAAATTAAAAAGACAAGAAATTCTAAAGCCTTCAAACTCTGTTCATTTCTGTTAATGACCAGCTATATTCCGACTGAGGTGCTCTCATTTAACCAACATTAGTTCTTACTGTTCTGCAGGCGCTGGGCCAGCTGTTCCTGGTCCATCCTCCTCAGGAAGTCCAGGGTGATGTTCAGAACCTCTCTGCTGCTCTGCTCCTCCTCCTCACTCTCAGAGCATTCTGGGTAATCTGAGGCCAGGAGCCTGTGGAGCCTCTGGAGCTGCTCTTTGACAAAAGTCAGGACGTCCTTTTCCAGATGCTAAAACCAAAGAAAAACAGTCAGAGTAATGGAGCTTCTCCGGTTTAATTTCTGTTTCCTCGTCCCTTACGTCCTCCGCAGGGAAAGGAAAACCAAGTCCTACAGAGGAGACACGGAGAGGGAACAGAACCCAAGGAGAGAGTCAGCAGAACTAATAGTACAGATCAGATGCTGCTGCTCCAGTGTCGAAGCCTGGACCTCTGATCCTGCCTCAGACCGGGACCTCCTCATTTGGATTCCTCCCGACCTCCCTCTGTTTCACTCTTTGATTTTGTGACAGTTCTGTTTGCTGAGTCAGAAATCACGTGAAGTTCTCTGAGATAACTGTTGTTGTGAGTTTGGGAAGAAAGAGACGCTGCCCGTCTACTTGGCTGAGGAAACTTCTTTGATTAAAACAACAAAATGGGACGAGACCAGTTATTTTGGATCAGGTCTGAACCGGTCTGACAGACGTCTGGCTGTTGAAGCTTGAGACAGTGTTTTGCTCGCCGTTTTTTCACCTGAATGTAACTTTTAAGGGTCGTAGGGTCGAGTTTTATTCACAAATGTTGATTTAGCAGCATAACTTTTGTTTTCTCACAGTGATAAACTCTTGAAGTTACTGACAACAGCCCTAGCTCAACTTGTTTTGAAGGCTTGTGTCCAATGAGCATACCAGGTGCACGCACGTCAAAAAGTTATTGTCGTTGTAATAGTTTTGCGTTAGCGTGATAAAAACGCAATAAGACTGACAGCAGCCCTAAGATACGATATTTAATTTTTGCATAACTCCGAAACAACATTCACAGTAATATCTAAAATCCGATATATTGCCCATATATTACAGCACAAACCTGGAAGATGAAGTCCAGCTCCATCTGAGGCTCCCGACCAATGGAAATGCTCCAATCCTTGTTTCTGTCCACCAATAAGAGCAGAGAAACACAAATGAACCCGATGACTAAGAGTCGTAGTGTTATAGACCTGTTCTAGTCCTGCTTTGGTCCAGACCTTTGATGTGAGTCTTTAAACTCCACGAAAAACTCTTTGGAATTGTCACTTCTCAGAGATTCTGCTCCGGGTCCATAGGGGGCGCTGCTCAACCTTAGGAACAATCACAGACAATAGGCTCTCAATCAACAGAGGTTCTGCAGACTCTAAACATAACTAAAATAGAACAAAGCAGCTGCAGACTGATAATACAACTACAGCAGAATAATGAGTTTGTGTGTGACATGTACAGAGAGAAAATCAGGTAAACAGTAGCAGAAAAGCAGATAAACTACGAAAGCACTTTTGTTTCTCTCACATTTGTCACTGACACAGACTTTAGGATCACACACAGAGAAACCAAAGACCTTTTTTCTAAGCCTAATTCAGTTGTTTGCCAGTTTGATGAGTGAAAATTTTGTTGTTCGACAGTAACAATGCTCTAAATTTCCAACTGCCATTAGCAAACAAGCTAGCTAAAGTCTGCGCTGTTGCCATGACAACAGAAACAATGATATAATAGTTTTCATGAATGGCATTTTTCATTTGTTTTTGAAAAGGTTAAGCAAAGACAAATTGAAAATAGAGATCGGTGAAAAAAAAATTATGGTTATATTTTTTACCGCCCAGCCCTAAAGAAAAACAATCACAATTTAGTTTTGTTTTTTTGCTCATATTGTTCAATCTCAATTTTCAATTACATTTTGTTTAATCTTTTCAAAAACAAATTCGAAAATGCTTTTAGTAATTATTTTATGAACATAAACTAAACATACATTTAACAAGAGCCACTACACAGAAAAAAGTAATAATAATACGATACGATTATGGTATAAGAAGCTACAAAACAATACCTAATGCAATACAGGACAGGATAATGTAGTAAGTAAGTAGAATGTCTTCCCTTTTCTATAAAAAGTTTGGTGATGACACAATCCTCATGACTGTGACATACTGTATCTAAGTCTTAGGCCTTGTTCACACAAAGACAAAACGATGATAATTTTAAAAACAAATGGCATAAACATGGATCTGTCTGAGGGTTTGTGAATCAGTAAACCAGCCTGAAGCCTGGGCGAAAAAATATTATCATGATTTTCCTGGAGACAGATCATGATTTTGATTTGATCACAGTTCTTGTAGTCTCTTGTCTTTGAGGTAAATACAACCAACTGCTTTTTCTGAAAGTTCCGACTTTACTGTGATTGGTTAAATCCAGCTGTCACTCACTCAGAGCAGAACAAACACTGACCAGTGTTGCCTCAGCCCATAAATAAAGTTACAGTAATTTCTGCATTATAAGCCGCTACTTTTTTCATGAGCTTTGAACTATGCGGCAAAATGATAGATTCTCATAGACTTACTATTAACAAGTGCTGCCCGATATATGTACTTTATCATTTTTCTTATGTAAATCTAGTGGGTGCGGCTTATATTCAGGTGCGCTCAATAGGGCAGAAATTACAGTATTCAAAAATTGAATTAATTAGAACATTGTGTGATGATACAATTTTGTCATTTCTAACACTAATAACAGCTTTTGAAAATCTGCTAAAATCTTGCCTGGGATCCAGACCCCACACTTCAGCTCCTGCTCAGAGTGGGTCTGGTCACCACACCCTCCGCCTGTGTTTCAGATCAAATCTACATCGTACCGTCCAATCAGATGAGTTTATTTGTGTGACGCAGATGAAATAAAGGAGCTGATTGGTCGTCTGTCATTTAAACTAAACTCGTAACTTCACTCACCTCACATTAAAATTTTTTTTGCTTCGCTCATTGATTCTGCAGAAATCCACGATGTTTTTCAGTTCCACCTGATATTTTTTTCATGTATTTTTTTCGTCGGGAGCAGCCATGTTGATTTTCAGACGGCAGTAGATGCATGTTTCTGATTGGCTAATTAATCTGTCAATCATGGCTGCAGAAATCCAAAAGAGGGACACGGTGGCCAGACGATATATTTTTTGGTTGGAAATAATTGTATTTTAACAAACAGATGCATTAAATAAAGAAATGGGAAATCACCATTTGACGATTTGACCAAAAAAGCAGATTGTCACAACAGTGAGCTCACGACTCGATATTTATCAGGATATTGCCTAGCCCTAGTAATGCCTGTAACTGACCAGAGTGTGGCGCTGTGACACTGACACAGAAAGTCACAAAACTAGAGGAAGACATGACACTGAGCATGAGCAGAAAAGCGTCTGAACGTGAACAGAAACTTATCAAACATTCTGATTAAACGACGTTGATCTAAAACCTACAGAAGAGAGACAGAAAGTTTCAGATTCTTTGGAATATTCTGACAAAGCTTCAAAATGGATTTAATAGGGATTGTAGAGAATTTATGTAATATTCCTCTGTCTTCTGTGGTTTATGGTGCAACAGTGAACGTCGTATAAAGGTCAGTACATTCTGCAGTTGAGACATGACTCTTGCTGCTTTTTGACGACACGTTTTAGAACTCTAATTACTTCCTATAATGTATTCTTTTATTCGTCTCTTTCTCCATATTTTGCAGCTTAACTACGATTAATATTTACCACAAAGACTATCACACCAAACTAAGTCAAAATAAGACAAATGCGATCATCTATCTATCTGTACCTGAGTTGTGGAGAGGATCTGCTTTGTCCCACTTCGGAGCTCATATCCCAGTCTTTCAGAGAGACTCCGCTGGGTCCAGAACCTGCTTTGGACCACACACAGCCCTGGTTTGATTCCGATCCAGCTTTAAGTCTACATCCAGACCCTGCCGGTGCTGGTTCAGATCTCTCCATTTTCCTGATGAAACAAAGACACACTGTAAAAAACATAAGGCAGTTTAACTAAAAAGGCAAGTACAATTTCTGCCTCAAAGTTTCATGTTGATTAAACTCATGTTGTGAGTTGTCTGATAGTCTCTCTCTCTTTTCTTTCTCTCTGTCTCTCTCTCGCCTTTTTCCCTCTCACGTTCCCATCCCTCTCTCCTTCTCTTCTCCCTCTCTCGGTTTTTATTATCTCTTTCTTTTTTTTTCCTTCTCCTCCCTGTCTCTGTCTCTGTCTCTTCTCTCTCTCTCTCTCTTTTTCTTTTCTTTTCTTTCTTTCTCTCCTCTCTCCCTTTTCCCTTTCTCTTTCTTTCTCTCTCTCTCTTTCCCTCCCTTTCTCTCTCTCTCTCCTAACTTAAAAGTCTAATTTCAAAATCTTTGACCCACATTGTCGACTTATATAAACATAAAGATTTAGGTTAATTTAACTTATTGTCCTTAGGATTGCTAAAATGCTTGAGGCTGCATTACTTATACTTGTCTCCACAGAGATGTAATAGATTTGTTTATCCTTTTGGTCTCTAGGAACGAGGCTGGATACATTTACAGGATACATTTACCAAAAGATTGTGCTGTTAATATCAACATGTGTTCATTATGATCAATAAACTTCTTTTTACAAACAACTGAAACTGGAGAGGGCCACCAAAGCACAGCCAATCAGAGCGCAGCATTCAGCTCCTGATTAGAACTAAAATTCTTTAACATTATCAGAGAGTACACAGTGGTTGTAGTGACAAAAGTAAACGTCCGAAACGATCAAACGTAACTCAAATAAACCTTCAATAATCACTCTGGAGCACCATGGGTTGTGGTTTACGCAGTGTACAAAGTAAATATCGCCACCTATATAACCACAGTGCCCATAATGATATGCAAAAGAAAAGCACTTAATGAAAACTTAATTATGAAACATATAACAAAACAAAAATCTTAATAATTAACCTGAAACAAAATTCTAAAACAAAACTAAACAAAGTAGACAGTTAGCTCCTACAGTGGTCTTATTTTTTCCCCACAAAATACTGCATTTATCATATACTTTTTAGTGGAAGACACAAAGCTGACTAACTTACAGCTAAAAAAATACAGTATATATATCATCAAGTTGCTATAAAAAAAATCTTGGCAACCCAGAGGCGAATAGAGAAGAAATATTTGTGTGTAAGAACAGACAGATGCATCAAAAAAAAAAAAAAGAAGGGGAATCTAAATATTTATATATATTTATAATCTTTTTCCTGTTTAAATGCTGAAGGGAGAAAAACAGTAGGCTTAATTTACATTTAAACTGACCTCATGAAAAGAAATTTAAAAATCCAACTACAAAATAAGCACATAGTCACTTCTTCACTTCCTCACAGTAAACACCTGATTATTCTCTTGTTCCGTTATGTTCTCTTATAACTGTGTGTGTCATGTTTATAGTCTTCAAAAGCCTAAAACCTGCCCTGCTAACTGCGCCTAAATAACCAACATTTTACCCACAATCTGGTTTTGGTGTCGCCACAAAGGGAAGTGCGTCGTTCTGGGGTAATTTTAGCGCAAAGGAGAAAACTGCGTCACAATCAGCGGCGACGTGTTTAAGACAGAAAGAGGTTTACCTTCAAAAAGCAGCCGACATGAGATCCACGAGAAAACACCCACAGCTGGAGAAGCAAAGGTGGAGAGTCTGAGCTGATGAAGCACAGTGACCCGGACCAGGGATCTTCCCCGGGAGGGACTGCCCACATGAAGACAGCGCCTCAAAAGTGAAAGTAAAGAAGCAAAGCAGAGATCAGCTACAGAAAAGAGAACAAGCACCCACTCTCCAGCTCCTTAGGTTTTAATGTTGATGAAAGTTAATGTTGTACAACCTTGCCTAAAGTAAAATAATATGTGTGGCAGGAAAACACTTTTAAATGTGGGGATACTATTTTGTTTTATTAGGGAAAGTGGGATGATTTGTGGCAGTGGAAGTTGTGTAAAAAGCTAGTTTTTGCCCCTCAAAGAAAAATGTCTATGATCAAGTTTTTTTATTTTTGTATCTGAACATTTATATGCAGGCTTGTAAATATATCACACATGTGTTCGTGCTTTGGTAAGATACATTTTGAATCTACAGCTGACATGATGTTAGCTCAAGTAGATGATGCATTTTTTTCCAAAATAGTGGAGTTGGAGAGATTTGTGCCTAAGAGCCTGGCTGGGTTAAGTTGTGCTATTGACCTCCCATTAAAGAATAATTGAAAATATATAATTTTATAGTAATTGACATTTTCTCACTAAAACTATTTAATTCTTAGTTTTACACCAACAGTGTTGGGTAAGTTACTTTAAAATTGTAATAGATCATATGTTACTAGTTACAGAGAGAAAAATGTAATAAATTTATATTACAATATTAACGTCTCAAAAATGTAACACTACCGTTACTTTGAGCTCATCACATATTTGTTAAGACATTGTACAACACTAATCCTGTCACATTTACACCTGATTACTGATTAATTTATGGAAATGTGACGTCACAACACATTTTCCTCATTATATTTGATTCACCTTTAAGCCACAGACAGTATTTTAGTGTTTTGGTTGTTTTCAATAGAATATAAAAGCAGTTAATTTATATGAAAGTAACTTGAGTTACTCAGATTGTAACTGGTAATATATTATCAACATTTTTATAAGTAATGAGTTACACTACTTAGCTACTGAAAAGTGGAATATATTATAGTAACTAGTTACATTTGTAAGTTACTCCCAACACAGTACACCAAACACAGATAGAAAGATTAGGAAATCATTATTGAGTTTATAATCATTATTGATTATATAACTCCCAGTAAACTGTGTCAGTTGTGTGTAAATTGTCTTTGCATTTCGGTGCTTTTTAATGACAGATGTGAAGGGATTGTTTTAGAACTTAGATTACTTCCTGTAATTTTCAACTTTTATATAAATGTCTTCATAATTTGCAACTTAACTACTGTAAAACTATGATAAACATTGACTATAACACCAAACTACGTCTAAATTAGAAAATTGTGATAATCTGTCAAATGGGTTTTCACTAAAAGACCAAAGTGAGTTTACAAAGAAGAATGTTCCTTCTAAATGCTAACGCTAACCGGAAATGCTCATTCGTGCACAGATATTCAAATTTAAATAACAGGCTTAAATCGATGCGTGATCTACATAAACATACTGTACTTACTAATAGTGGATCCATCAGTAAAACATAACTCATCATGTTTGCCTCTCCTCTGAACGCAGGATGGCAGCACTGTCCCCCGCTCAGCTCCACGGTTCAAATCTCCCTCCGCGGCCTCGTCACCGACCTCTCCCCGGACAATGACGACTTCCTGCGGGCTGTCCGACGCCAACTGCTCCGCCGCCAAGCTCGGAGGCTGGATCCTGAGTGTACGGAAGGAAGGAGAGAGAAGCGAAGCGAGCCGAAGCAAAGTTGAGCCCGTAGTCATGTTTGGGACGGGATTTTTGGACTGAATTTGGGACTATACTTTCGGGGACAGAAGACGCGGGCGTTAAACGGTGAGCTTGTGAGTTTGGTTTGGTACTAGTTTCAAGTACGTGCGTACGTAAGCCATATACGTGTCACTTTGAAGAAACGTCACGCCAGACTTGGTTGAAAATACCGATAATTTTTGATTGTTTACGTAGCATTAAATAGATAGCTAACTTTAACTAAAACTAAAGACATTTTATAGCAGTTCATGATGTCTGCTTCCATTCGGGTTACATTTAGGTAGATTTACAGTGCAGTTAATACTGTTAAACAACAGTTATTAAAACATATTTGTAACCCAGACACTCAAAACTACTAATTTTGCAATAAATTTTGTAAATTCACAGTTTTTTCCATTCTAGTGTAATGATGTCATGTAATAAGACTTTTTAACTGGTTGTTTTGATATGGGTGTGACTTTTAAGCCGTGCACTTTGAGGAAAATCTTTCCAAGTATTGCATTCCACAGTAAACAAGCCTAAAAAGATTTAGTAAAGCCACTTCAGAGTCAAACATTAGCTGTAGTAAAGAAAAGAAAAGGGTTGATTTGTGTTTGAATTGTGCAACTTACATTGATTATCATATCTCTGTCTGACCTTATCTGACCCTTAATAAGTTTTATTATTGTGAAAAATATAGTACATTTTGGGGGTTTTGCTGTAACTAATCAGTGCTTGTGGAACTGTGCAAAAGTAAAAATGGTGACTTGCCCTGATTCAAAAGTATGACTAAGCCGGATTTTTCAGATGTTTTGAGTGACTGGAATGAGTCCACTGTAAAAAGTTCAGTTGGAAGAAGCGCAGTCTGCAGTGGAGCAGAGCAAAGATGGAAAATTAAAAGTAACTGGCTCTTGTAGAACAATTTGGAAAATATTTGTCATCTGATATTCATTTCCAGGAGCATTAACATTCGAGTTTGAACTGCTAAACAAGAAGTTCACTAATAGAAACTTCAGAGAAATTTGTTTTAGACATTCTTAAAATACAATGTTTAATCATCATCACATTCTATAATGTGACTGCAAATGATGTATTGGGGAAAAAAGTTTAAAAGTTACAGGGTTTTAAGGTTGTAGGATTACACATTATAGTCAGATCTTTAGAGTTGCAGAGCTGAAAAGTGAACTACACAATTCACTAGAATTACAAAGTTAAAACCATACTTTGGGACATTCTGAAAAGGTCTAAATGCATGTTATGCCCTAATGTGAAAAAATACAGCTAAACTAACCACTTTTTTGCAGAAACAAACACAAGTGGCTGCTCCAGGTTAAATAACAGTCAGTTTTGTGGCCATACAAGTCTGTTCAAATAAAAGGAGCTAATTTTTATTATTTATTTAGTGCAACTAAGAAATCTAAATCACAAAAACATGCTTTTATACAAGTCTTTGTTACTGCTTTTTACAACTGCATTCTGCAGAACTGTTGTGCAGTTACTCAAATACATACATTAGTGTTAAAAATACAGATGTACTGATCTAGCTTTTTCAGTTCAGATACAGTTTTCAATACTTTGCATTAAGAATCTGCCAAAAGGCTTAACGTGACCTGTTATCAGCCAATACTAGTGTAATGCCTCTTTTTTTTTCCCTCAAAACATGAGTAAATTGGTCATATAGTATGATGTAACTGTTATTTACCCTACAAATAACAACAGTTTTATGTGAATACAATTTCTTTATGAGACATTCTGGATCATTATCGACCTGTAACTAAACAAGTCTTATTATATAAAATTAAAGACACAATCAGAAAAGCGGCTTAATCATTATCATAAGGCAGATACTTGACCCATGCAAAATTTCATGGATCAGTGCCATTATTAGATAACAGTATTATGATAAACACAGTTTTAGTTCATTAATACACATTTCAAATGTAATTATTTTAGCTTATTTCAGGAATCTTAATGAGGACAACGTGTTTTTGATTGGCTTTTGTTTTGAATTAACACAAATCTTAGCTTTCTATTTTATTATTATAATTGTTTTTAGTGTTTGTGTCATAATTCTAAAATACAAAAGGAATATACTTGAATCTCCATACAAACCTTGATGGAACAAAAATGATCAAATATAATTTTTGAACGTCATTTTGAGCACAAATAAATTGTTTTTTTAATTGAATTCTCTCATAGAGGCTCCGGATAATTCAAAATTTATTTGAGTGTTTAATCCTGTTCTAACACATCCTCATCTCAAACTCAGCTGGAGTTGTGTCTGTGAGATGCTCTTTTTTCCCCTCCGAGCCTCACAAAAAACACTGTTCTGAATGTCACAGTTTTGGGATGTCACAGGTTGATTTAACTCCATATATCATCCAGACTCTTTTTGAGCATTTCTACTGCTGCAGCAAATCAGACAATTGTTTTCCCTTTGTCATTTTCTTTGCAGCCTGTAGCTATAGCTCTAACTCAATTCCTGATGTGGGAAATGTCATGTCTGCAAGCTTGTTTAAAGGGAACCCTGGATATGAAGACAAATATGGCTAAAACACTAGTACTGCTCATGCTTATTAAAATAAATTACAAACAAATATATAACTCCTTACTATTTTTATAAAATTGTCATTGTTTATGTTGTTTTCAAGCCACTGGGGGCCGCCATTTTGGTTGATGACATCAAATAGTGTTTCCATGGTTACTCCTGTGGTTTGATCGGTGAACAGTTGAAACAAAACACCACTGACAGTGTCCAGTTCTTGCCTCTTTCTCTTGATTATCTTCAATTTTACTAGATTCCACATAATCGTTCTGTATTTGGCCAAACTCCGGCTCAAACTGAAAAGGTTTAATTCAGAAATTCATGTTGCTTAGTTTCCTGTTACTGCCTGTTACCTTGACAACACTATTTTATGTCATAACTGCAGCAAAATGGCAGCCTCCATGTAATTTCTTCATAACACTATTTTAATAAAACTACAAATACTTTCAAGGTATTTGTCCTGTATTTATATAAGTGATGATATTATAAGTGTTTTAGGATAAACATGTGAAAAATCCAGGGTTCGCTTTAAAAGACACAAAAAAAATGCTTTCTCTGACTCTTACTTTGGTCTTACAGGAGCCAAGAACATGAGCACAACCACGACTCCGGGACCCAAAATGAACGCCACTGTGAACGGGCCGAACCCCAAACCCAACGGCCCCCTGGCTCCTCCCCCCGCCCCTCCCCTCCCTGAAGAGCTGGACCAGGGCGACCCCATGGCCTCCCTCACCGACGTGTCCCAGATGTGGCTCAGGTTCGGGAAAACGTTCCTGGTGATTCTGCCCATCTACATCCTGGGGTACTTTGAGTTCAGTTTCAGCTGGGTCCTGGTGGGGCTGGCGGCGCTGTTCTACTGGAAGAGGAACTACAGCGACCAGGATTACCGCATCAACAAGGCGCTGAAGTTTCTGGACCACGAGGAGAAGGTGACCAGCAGGAACGTGTCCGCGACTCAGCTGCCGCCATGGGTGAGTCCGAGAGCGAGGTTGTTCATCAAACACTGAACTGGGATGATTGTGTGGGAAGAATCAACTCACACACGTTTTATCAATAGACACTTTTCAGACGATGTCACAGTTAAAACTTATAGCCAACATATTAAAAGTTCGAAGTTTTATCGTGGTTAAAATGCCGTTTCGTTGTGAACTGTAACTAGAACAGGGTCTAATGTTAGCCTGACCTAACCCAGCCAGCCAAAAGTAATGTTTAATACCTTTAACCAATGCTTACATTGTTTTTTGTGGCAGTTAAACACCGCAGATTCACTTTTTATGATCTCTTAAGTGACGTGGGATTCTCTCGACCAGGTATTTGCAAGTTCGAGTAGCGATCTGCAGTTTTGATTTTATCATGAACATGTCTTTAAGCTTGATTCATGTTTTCTGACTTTGGCTGCAGCACGAGCTTTATAAGAGCGTGTTTGTTTGTCAACATGAACAATATGAATGTATTTTATGTAGGGCTATAGTTCTTCAGTCGTTTAGTCAATTAATCGGTCGATGGAGTCTTGGTCGACCAAAATTTTAACCAGGGCTGGGCAATTATTTTGACTCGAGGGCCACATTCAAACCCACAGTTGTAGTGAGGGGCCGAACTGCCAACATTGGTATAAAAAATTTTGATTATTGCAAACATTTCTTCGACAGAATATAGAAGACCAGCACAAATAAAAGGTTTGCTCTACCATAATACACTTTTAACATTTGGAAATGAATAATTTTTAATTAATGAATATTTTTAAATTAAAGTCAAAGCCTAAGAAAGTTATGATTTTTCCCAGAAAAAATAACTCATTAATATGAGTTGAAATAAAAGTAATTTTATAGATTAATCTTGAAGGTTTATGAGATAAAAATGGTAATTTTACACTAAATATTATCATGACATGGTTATGGACGAGTCAAGTGTTTACTCCAACAACGCTCATTTTGTCTTTATTTACTTCACGACTTAGTTTTTCTTTTAAAAGACAATGTGTTTGATGTATTTACCTTGTCGACATGTTTCGGCTGCTATCAGCGAGCCATCTTCAGGACAGTCACCGGTGTAGGTGGTGACGTGTCCGAGTCATCGGATCTGAAACAACAAATATAAACGCTGGATCAAGGAGGCCATTGAAACCTGGGACACCCTCCTCCAGAGACCACAGGCGACAGGAGGCGTGGTCAGTCTGATCGACGGGCTGACCACGCCTCCAGGAAGTAGCTGAAATACAACATGTCACCACCTACACCGGTGACTGTCCTGAAGATGGCTCGCTGACAGCAGCCGAAACATGTCGACAAGGTAAATACATCAAACACATTGTCTTTTAAAAGAAAAACTAAGTTGTGGATTCAAGTGTTTGTTAAAAATATAAAAATCTATTGTGTGTTTTATGCAATGTTCCATGATCCAAATTACAGTTTTAATCTCATCAAAGTTCAAGCTTAATATTGAAGAAAGCTTTTTATGGCTTGTCTCCTAAACTACATCATGCATTTGTGTTTCTCAAAAATATGCCAGGGGCCTGATTAAACAGGTCAAGAGCCACATTTGGCCCCCGGGCCGCAGTTTGCCCAGGTCTGATATAAACCTTTTCACATCTAAAAGTGCTTTACAATAAAATTATAATAAAATAGTGATAAAAAATACAATAAATGGGGTTATTGGGGTCGTTTGCACAGTACATTTTAAGTCCATGAACACCATAGTAAAAGTGGTTTAATCTGAATATTAAACATATTCCTGTGACTGTACAAAGGAATGGTTTTACTCTGTGGTTGTGACAGAATTTCTCTTCCACATTTCTGCGTCGCCAGTGTAATTATCGGTGTGTTTGTTGTGGCTCTGGGTGTGGTTCGTTCTGTTCAGATGATGAAAGTTACTCAGAAGAACTATTGTTGTTTTAAATGACTTTCATTTCTGTGTGGGAACAAACCTGTCTGACCTACTCACCTACTCCCAGCAGCAGCAGCAGCAGCAGCAGCAGCAGCAGTAGTGTCAGGATTAAAGGATTTCTGTTCCAGCTGGAGCGAAGTTTGGAAATCGCATCAAGACACAATATGTTGATTTATTGGCAGATAACTTTAGTTCTTAAGCAAAAAATGAAGCCAATTGAACTTGCATAACATTATCTTTGCAACTATTCCCAATTTTTGCTTCCTTAAAAAGGTAAACAAGCAGAAAGCGGCACGGTGGCAGAGCGGATAGCGCTCTTGCCTCACAGCAAGAAGGTCGCGGGTTCGATTCCCGCACGGGCCCGGGCCTTTCTGTGTGGAGTTTGCATGTTTCTCCCCGTGTCTGGGTGGGTTTCCTCCGGGCACTCCGGTTTCCCCCACCAACCAATAACATGCATGTTAGGGTAATATCCTCCAGCTACGGTAGTCCTGACCAAGCCTAGCAAGAACATCTGGAGATGGGTCCCGAGCGCTGCACTGCGGCGATCACTGCTCCTGAGGAGATGCCCCAGAGACATTGAAGGATCCAGAGTCAAATGCAGAGGACAAATTTCCCTACTGGGACAATAAAGTATACCTTAACCTTAACCTTAAATAATTGATGTTAAACTGATCAAACTGACTCAGTGGACATTATTAGACATTATTAGACAAAGTCAGGACCTTGTGGACTAGTTTCCACCTGAATAGTCACATTACCAGGATATCTGTGTTGGGGAAAATACATTATTGTAAGAAATCGGGTATTGACTAGGAATGTCAAGATTATTAGGTTAATCGATAATTGTCACTAGGGCTGGGCGATATGGCAAAATAGTTATATCATGATTTTCTTGGAGCCAGATCACGATTTTGATTTTATCACGATATCATGTTTATTTTTTTTATAAAAACAAGTATTTAAGTTTTCAGAAAGTTCCCACTTCACTGTCAGAGAGAAACAAGTGATTAAGCCTTTGAAAATAAATCCCAAAACAAGCAACCTCAGTCCTTAAAAAAAAAGTTAAAAATAAATAAATCGATTAATTTGAATATTGTGTGTTGCCACTAAACACGTAATGATGATTTTGGTGTATTCTACTAGCTTGTCTAACATTAACAACAACTTTTAAGCATGAAAATATGCTAAGAATTCATGCTTCAGCCATACTAGACATATTTTTGTAAATCAAATTTGAAAAGTGGCTAAAATTCACCTCTTTATGACTTGGATATGCAAAAAAGAACAACTTTCAAAATGTATAAGAGACTTTGAAAAAAGATCATGGGAAATCACGATATGACGATTTCATGAAAAAAGCAGATTGTCACGGAGATTAGCTCACGATTCGATTTTTATCACGATATTGCCCAGCCCTAATTGTCACAATATAATTGTAAATTAAAAATATTATAATCTTGGCAATTTTACAAGTAAAATTAAATTCCTTTACAATTCACTCCATGGAAACTAGGAGTGGTCAAAATATCACATACAGTTTAACAACAGCAGGTTTATAGAAAATATAAACATATGTTCTTATGTTATGTCCCAGATATATATACATTTTGTTTTTATTTTGCACTGAAAATTTAATTTGTAGTTTAAAAAGTTCAAATACTGTATCAACAAACAGCAGAAGGTCAAATAAAAATTTGCCAATAAATAAATAAATAAATAAATAAATAGTAGGGAGAGCAGGGTTAGTTGTCACAGTCACTGTATCTCAGCTTGTGAATGGTGCATTTGGAAAAAAGTCAGATAATTGAACCAAAATTCATTCGCATTTTATAAACATTTGTTCAAGATTGTTTGTGATAAGATGAAAACATTGTGTTGAAAGCTTAAAACCACTGGCTTTACAAAGAGGAGAGTCAGAGTGACGATTAGGACTGTTTTTTTCTGAGCTGGTTTAAAAATGTAGAAGAAAGCTGAGGTGAGAGTAAAACAGTCTAGTCTGGGTTGGTTGTCACACTTTTTTGGGGTTGGTTGTCACATTGATTCTATCTAGAACAGCAGCACAGCCAGAGCGGGGCTGGTTGTCACAGGTGAACAATTAACATTAAATGATCAATAACTATTGATCAGAATAAGACAGAGTACAGCAGCTGGATCCATTAGTTACACAAGACTTTGAGCTTTTCTCTGTTGTTAAAATGGTTCATGTGAGATTTGCTGTTTTTGAGAAATTCAAATCAAAGTAAAAAATGTGACAACCAACCCCACTCTCCCCTAATAAAAAAAACGTAAATAAAAACAATTTTGAAGCAAGATTTGCAGCCCGATCTTGCCCTTTGTCTTAGCCTTGGTCTTAATTATTCCTCTGTTGGCCACTAGTGGCTCTCTCCAACCTCTATACACTGTCAGTATAGAAGGTGTGGCTCCAGCCAGATGTGAGGGTGCCGTTTTTTTCATTGAACCTGACACATGCTCACGCCTGTGACAAGTGAGCATGTATTTTTTTAACCATTTTTTACATTTCAACGCGTTAAAAAAAATGATGGCCTCTTTGGCCTTTCCATAGCATTCACACTGACCCATGTTCACTCTCACATCTGATTATCTTTTTTATTAAGTCAACAAGCTTTATGTAAAAGAAAAGACTCATTTTTAGACAAAGTTGTTAAAGTCTGTCAAGTACATAGACTTTCACCAAATAGATTTCTATTATTACAGTTTTTTTCCAAACTGAAGCTGCTGCTACAGTTCTCTTTTGCCTGTGATCCTAAAGCAGCTGCTCACTTGTCACAGGCGTGAGCATGTGTCAGGTTCAATGAAAAAAACTGCACCCTCACATCTGGCTGGAGCCACACCTTCTACACTGACAGTGTATAGAGCTTGGAGATAGCCACTAGTGGCCAACAGAGGAATACTTAAGACCAAGGCTAAGACCGGCTAAGACAAAGGGCAAGATCGGGCTGTATGTCTTTCAACCCATGCACATTTTAGCATTTTAGATGCAAGATTATTATTATTTTTTAATTCATTCAAAATTAAAACGTTTTTGTTACATTGGCTTTTTATTTTCATTTGGAAAATTTGATTTCATAAAATTGGTCACAAATTTAACGAAAAGTGACAATGAAAATGAAATTTTGTGAGTAATCGCTAAATTGTGATAGTTTGTCTCTCAATAATCGTAACACTAACATTTCATACCCTGACATCCCGAGTATTGACCATTTGCTCTGAAGTCACATGATCACGTTTGTGCGCCGTGACGCAGTGCACTTTACAGCAGCGCAAAACTGACAGAATCTCTCTTCCAGCGCCTGTTCAGTGCAGGTTCTGTGGAAGTAGGACGTGTTTTAGGCGGCACAAAAGGTACTTGGAGAAGTTTATGATTGCAAGCATTTTTTTTTAAATGTCATGCATTTTTTACATTAGGGCTGGGCTCGTTCGACTGGAGGAAAGTTTGCACAAAGACGGTTAAAGTTGACATAAAGTTAAAATTTTTGGCTGGACTTCAAACTCGTGAAGATGCACTGATAATTTTTATGCAGACTTTCCTCAAGTCGAACGAGCCTACTGACTTACCTTAGATCTCCGTTAGATCTTGGAGTTATTCCTGTTCTTTTTGCTGCCTCCAGCTGGTGTCTTATGTCTTTGTTAAAGGGTAAATGAGCCTGGTCTGTTAGTGCAGCCAATCGCACAACAAGATGTAACTATTTTACTATTGAAATAAAAAATTAACTTAACAGACAGACTTTTTGCAGATTTAGTTGTAACACAGAGTTTTTGCTTCCATCATGTCGAAGTGGGCGTTCCCTCGAAGAGCGTCACGTACCGGTAGACCCGATCCGTCCGGAAGTTCCCTTTTTGTCTAAATAAAACGTAAATGAAGAGCTATTTTTTGTTCTTCTTTTTAAACACATTATACTATCGTCATGCACAAGCCCTATATTCTTTACCCACAGCCGTTATTTGCCTTTTAGCAGTTTATCTAGTGTAAGACAAGAGTTTGATCTTTCCGTTCAACCCTTGAACGCATCATCACACGTGACCTTACGTGCCTCGAAAAAAGTAATATTTCGGCAATTTCTTAAACAACACTTATCGTTATTTGTTCATAAACAGTTAAACAATTCACGAATAAAGACTGTTTAGATTGAAAACATTATTATTTTCAATGTGTGTCAGGTCTTCCGGGACGAAAGGGGCCGTGACAGTCACAACCAAGTCCTGGTCATCAAAGATGGTGGCGCTGTGTGTCAATGGCTTTTTCTCACTGGTGGTCATTGCCATCATGGTCGATAGCTTTTACTTTTTGCTTTGGCATAGACAATAAATGACTCAGAAGTTGCACTTTTATGGATAAAACGAGTTAAAACAAGTGACTTCAGCAAAACCACAAAAGCAAAACGAACTGATCTGTGTCTTATGAAGCTTTATTAAACAACATTAGTGATGTTATATTGTGTTTCCCAAACTGATACATTCAGAGGCAGAAAATGCTACAAACTCCATCATTGTGACCTGGACACTCCTCCACAGTGAAGTGAAATTATATAAACAACTTTATATTTTGTGATGTTTATGTAATTTCTGCTGTTTTCTCTAGTGACATGTAAAACACAAGTTTGCTAGCGACAAACTTTGCCTAAAATAAAGTTTGTAAACTCAACAGTAAGTTGTAGCGAGGTTCTGACCTTTGACCTCTGCTAAATGTGGTCAGTAGGTTTGTACAGCTGACACTCTCTGCATCTTTCATAACTTGTGTATTAGGCCCGGGATCGTGACATCATACAGCTGTAGAATGTTCAGTTGGTCTAATGTTAAACCAATGGAGATTTTAAAATGCTAAATACAGAAAATAGCGTTAATTAAATTATATTTTGACACTACAGAGTGATAGATAAACTTACTAGTACTGACCCTGCCGTTTATTGGGCTGTTCCACCGCTGTTTTGTCTACTTTTTAAAATCGTTTTGTCTAATGTATTCCTATAGAAGTCTATCAACAAACATGGCAGATTTGCCATTGTTTCCATAGTAACCGCAGACGCTTCCCGAGCCTAATTTTGCAAGCTAATGCTAACGGCTATAGGAAAACAAACAGGAGAACGCTCCAGACTAGCTCAGATGCTAAGTGTTTGATAGCATCAGAGTCAAACTGCTTATCTACTGATTATACGTCTATGGGCTATGGAGCATGTGCAGTTGTGTTTCTCCCATGATTCTTTGCGCAATGACCATGACGTTCTGAGTGTTTAAGCCAGAGGTTCTCAAACTTTTCAGCACTGAGGCACCCCTGACAATTTTACAAATATTTTACTTTAAATAGGGTGTTTTTTACTTTTTTAAAACGTGCACAGCTTATTTAGATTTCATTGAAATACGCAATAAAAACCTCCACCAAACACCACAGGAAAGTTTTATTATTCTGTATCTTGAAATATTTTAAATAATTTTTTCCTAATGCATGATGTAAGTTTATTATTATTAAAATAGTATAAGCTTTTTCAAAATCATTTTAAAATCAGAATCTCTCATGGGGCCCCAGTCTAGCTCCGCCCCTGTAACCAGCGTTCTAGCTCCGCCCCTGTAAACCAGCGTTCAGAAGCTTCAGTGTGACCAGACTGTCCTGTGTGATCAGAGAAAACTGACTTCTGTTTTATGAAACATTCTTGCAAATGTAAAAGCTCCAAAGATCACTTTGACAATTTCCGCGTTGCGCCGTTACGCGTCGCATCAAGTTTCCGTATGTTTTATTTCACTATTTGTTTCGGACCTTTTCTCTGCAGATATAAGGCAGAATTGAACAAATGAAGCATCAATACAAAGCTCCAGTTTCGTAGAATATCACTTCTTAAAGACACAATCTGCTATAAGCTCTGATATGACACAGACACACGCAGCCTCTCTGAAGTGAGGATGGGAGAGAGGAAAAAAGAAACGCAAATGTTTCTAGGCTACGTAAGACAAAGAGCGCTCTGGGTGTTCAGTGCTGCTGGTCTAATTGAAAACCTTTATTTGAAAAATTCTATCAGACTCAACAATTTCAGGCGGCACCCTGGACTCACGTCACGGCACCCTATTTGAGAACCTCTGATTTAGACCAGTCAGAGCTGGAGTTACAAAACTAAAGCCTTTTGAACCGTAAAAAGTTTATGATGTGAAAATAAGAATTGTCACAAAATCCGACAGTTCTTAAAGCTGTAGATGCTGTTTCTGCTGAACACGAGCAGTTTGTGTTTGTATTGAGCTCTAGGGAAAAAATACAGTCTGTAAAGGGATCTTCATCTGCAGCAACAATAGAACCACAACTGGGGCTGATTTCTGCTTTAACTTTTTCTATCAAATTTTCCGTCATAACTGCGTCAGAAACAGTGATCCCGGAGGCTACAGTTCAAAGTTCATTGTTTAAAAAGTAACTCGACTGAACCAGATCCACATTTTAAAACGTTAACTACAAATCAAATCACACAAGACGAGTGAAGAGTGAAAGTTCATTCTAGTCTCCAGTTTTGGGGTCAGTGTGGCAGAGGTGGTGCAGGGTCAGAGGTCATCACTGATTGGATTCTCTCTCTCTCTTTGTTTTTGATCAAAGTTCAGAGGTCATGAGGACATAAGATACAGTGAGACTTCATCGCTGCGCCGGCTTCAGTTCAGGATTCATTTAAAGAGCTCTTAAGTCCTATTCGCACGGCCTTATATTTAAACATGGACCTCATGTAAAATGTAATAATTCCGGACGTCGTCTTGAGTTCGTCCATGTCTGTAAAAATGTCTGTAAAGTTTCCCCCGAATTTTACTTCCTGTAATTCTCCAAACTCAGACGTCCTCATGTGATTCTAACGGGCTTATCCCACTACATGCATCTGCGCTCCGCTCCGTTCCGACTGCCGGATCAATTGCGCAGCTGTTTTAATGAATGAAGACCGTTCCACATCCTCCGTGTGCGCTGCGCAGGGCTCCGCCTCAGCTCCGTCTCTCCGTCGCCGTACGACCAAAATACGCATCAAGGCTATTTTCTTCTCCGCCCGAGTCCGTCAAAGTCAATCTCCGCCAATCAAAACGCACCAACAGGAAAAAGAAAATGAACTATGTCTGGAATAACAAAGTAAAATCACTCCGCACGTACTTTGTATTGATCAGATAACGAAAAGTTCGTAGTTTTACATAAAGTTTCTTTGATATTTGGACACAGCAGGCTGTTAACTACATAATATGTCAGTGACACATGGACAGGACAACGTTATTGAGTTCGTGCTCGTAACAGTTTAAAGCCTCTTTACCCTCCGCGGAGGAAGAGAACACGTCCTTCTGTTGTGATCACGTGAAACACAGGGGTTGTCTGTGCTCCTGATATAGTTATTTGATGTTCAACGGGGACTTTTATTCCACAAACTCGTGTTTTTGGCGCATGCTCTTCTTGAGCTCCTCGGGGGCAACGCAGCCCTGCGGAGCGGACTGGAGCGGAGACAGTGGCGAGGGTCTGCGGCAACTTTCGGAGGCGGACCGGGGCGGAGCGGAGCAGAGCGCAGATGCATGTAGTGGGATCCCCGCGTAAAGCCGTGTGAATGTGTGTGTCTGTGTTTTCAATCCATGAACCGTTTATCAAACGGAAAGGAAAATATCGCAAGGCTGTACGTGTGCGGACAGTATCGTCCCATCCCTGTTCATTAGCATCAGCTATTTCCTGTTTGTCAAGCCAAAACACTGTATAACTCCTGTCCTTAATGTTTCCAACATAATCCAACCACAATGTATTGAATAAAACAGGTTTAAAATACAGCTCAGATTTGCAGAGGCTTCGCAAAAAAGTTAAATATTTTTTTAAAAAGTGACGACAAACCGTAAGTAGTTTCTTGTTTACTTTCACTCAAAAAAATGCTATTCTACATTAATCCGTTTTCTTATTAAAGGCATTTGAAATTCTCTTTTATTCAATTCCCCCTGATTAAAAACATCAAAAACAGATCTGTGCTGGAGAAAAGTTTCTTGAAAAATCAGTTCTTTGTGACGGCTCTGGCTGCAGCAGACATGAGTTTATTAACAGCAGGTTCATCCGTGTAAAGCCGTCTGGTCTGAATGAAAGTGTCGATGTGATCAGGAGGTGTAACTGTAGCTCGTATTCATGTAACGCGGCGCTTTGTTTAGTCTGTGTGGGACCGGTTCTTCCACTAAAATCTGCCCCAGGCTCAGGTTTTATCGCTCCATGAGTTTGAGTTTGTAAAATGAATGGAATGACTGGGTTTGTCAGTGAGGCCGGAGTCATGGAGCTGCACATTTATTATTTACAGTTTATTATCAGAGATCTGCCGTGTACAGTATCGGATCATATTTGGCGCTGATGTTTTTGGTGAATCAGATTTGTTATTTGAAAGGGCTGCAACAAAATATTAATCACAACTAATCGATTATTAAATGAATTGCCAACTACTTTAATAATCAATTAATCGTTAACTGGTCTATACAAAGAGATTTTCGGTCGACGTCACTTTCCTCTACTGCGCATGCTCCTGCAGAAAGATCCACTCTCCATCTGCTTAGCTGGGGAAACATCTTTGAATAAAGCAACAAAACAGGCTGAGAGCAGCTGTTTGGATCAGGTCTGAACCGGTCTGAAGTATTTTTATCGACAATTTCTCACCTGAATGTAACTTTTAAGGGTCGTAGGTTCATTCACAGATAAACTCTTGTAGTTATCTGACAACGGAGTTTTTTTCACTTGTTTCCACAGTTTGTGTCTTTCTGCAGGTCGGGTGTGTGCGTATTACCCTTGTTGAGAAACAAAAATGTCTCTATTGACCATATTTAGCTCTGTTAAAGTAGCTAAAATGTTTGTTTACCTGTAGGTCAATTTTAAATAGATGTAATGACAGTTAAAATAGACCCATCGACTGATATCTACAAGCTAATAAAAATAAAATAAGGGATGTTCACCGAGCCGACATGTGACGTCAGAATGGCAGACAGAACCGCTAAACCAGGGGTCGGCAACCTTTAATGTTCAAAGAGCCATATTGGAACGAAAAATCAAAAACTAAATCTGTCTGGAGCCGCAAAAATATAAAGCCTTATAAGCCTTACAACGAATGCAACAATGCTGAAGTGTTTATATTAGCTTCTAGTATGCCCAGATGCTGAAAGTGTTATATTAGCTTTGTCAACCTGTTTAAAAAATAATAAGGTCGGATACAAATGTAAAATGAGCTTTCATGATTACCATATTACTGGTACTCGCTCTGGAGTGTAAGTGCCAAAACACACATATTAGGAGAAAAAACGTGTATAAGTCACCGGACGACAAGTGGCACTTTTTCGGGTATTTATTAGATAAATCGACACCATGAACAGACGCGGGACACGTTTATAACCCGCTCTGCTCGAGCCTTTTTTGACACGGAGGCCAAGGACATGAGGCAAACTACAAATGCAGATCAAAACATGACTAAACTCTGCAAAGCAGCGTTTATATTATCACTCAATCATGTGTCCATTGCGTTCAGTGAGCGATGTGAGTGTATCCTTTTACCTGAGACAAAGTTCCACACGTCTCTTTCTGCTAAATCCAGCTGATTTTGTCCAAACTTCACGTGTTATTTCCGTGTCTTTGTGCATAAAAACAGTCCTTCATTCATTCCTCGGTAAAGTTTTCCCCGGCGCTGCTTCTGCTGTTGATCTGTGAGTCCTCGATCGTCTGTGAACGGGTTCAACGCTTTATTATCTCCCGGGTTCCAACAAAACTTCAGCATTTGCAATGAAAGCAAATCGTTCTGTTTCCCTTTTGGATCCATGGCCCTGACACTCCTGCCGTTTGGTTTGTTTACAGCAGCAGTGCGCAGACCTGAAAGAAACACGTGTCGCGCGGCTATGACGTAATTCTTCGTTGACAGAAATGTTAAATGAAATATTTATTCTGCACATTTTTACAGCATCGGAAAACTTTAAGAGTGTATGTTCATACAATTTTCCACTTTCATATTTTTTGAACGGCCTCCAAAGAGCCACTAGGGGGGCGCTAAAGAGCCGCATGTGGCTCTAGAGCCGCAGGTTGGCTAGCTCTCATTGTTTTCCCATTGGGATCAAGGCTTTTTCTGAACACAGTAGGAGCTTTATGGATCGTTCTTATCAACCTGTTAACACCGAGTCACACAGAAACAGACAAACATCGTCTTTTTTAGTGTTTGTTCAGCTTACCGCCAATACGTTTGAACATCCCTATAGATTCCAAACATGAACTGAAAAAAACGATCCAACTGGGCAACAATGACATTAAAATGTGTAAATTTGCCACTTTTACTAGAAAATCTTACTTTATGAGCAAATGTGACTAAAGTCGAGTGATTCTGAAAAAAACATACAAATGAAACTTACCAATAGACCTAGACATTTATGTGATTATTTCAAGTACAGCAGCTATTTTGCTATTTTCAAATGAGAAAATGTTTGTCCTTCTCTGTTTTTTGCAAAACAATACATTATATGATTGTTCCATTGGAAAATCTTTTTCAAACCAGTAAAAATCTTAATTCAGTCAATAATGAACTCATGGTCTAACTTAAATTAGGCTTTGTCTATATAATGACAAAATGATTCTCTCGATATTTTTTGGACATATCTCGACGATATTCAAACGATAATAAGTCAACACGACAAGAATGTGTTGAAATATGTGTTTTTAGTCACTTATTAGTTCAGGAAAATTGACTTTTTTGACTTTTTTCTTGTCTGTATGACACATCTTACCACTCAGAAAGTAATTTAATTTATCTGGATTCCCATTAGTTACTAATAAGTAATATAAATAGACCCTGCTTGAACGATTTGTCAAGGCATTTTACTGCAGCATAATAATTTTCTCTACAGTCAGGAATAAAATGATGACTTAATTCAAGCCTTTTGTCTCATGTAAGTTGTTTTAGCTGTAATGGTAAGGAAATGTCATATATAGTGCCTTTTCTGAGCTTTTCTAACTTTCCCGCTTTCAATCTGCTCCACTCATAACAGACATACCACCAATCTTCACAAAACCACTGACCAGCAGAAATGTGGTTTAGTGGTGAAGAACAACAAAAGCTACTCTGTCTTCCACTGTGGCACCTGGTGTTCTATGGTCTCCTTCAATACTACACAGGCCTTCTGTATAGCTCTGAGATCTCGGTCAGCTTTGACAACAGTGTGCCACATACCTGTAAACTAATGTTGAAATTTATTATACTTACTAGAAAGTGCAGGATCACTTTTTTAGTTTTGTTTTTAATAATTCCATTTTTTCTGATCGTATACTTGATATTTATTTTTTGCAGATCTCCAAACACATCATGATATTATCTAAAATTCTATATTGCACAGCTCTAGCTTGTCTGAATTGAAATTTGTACAAATCTGTAGTGACGTGACTTTTGCTTACAACTTTGGCTGTTTCTTTGAACCACGCTTTTAAGTCATAAGGAATGATCGTTAGCATTTTTAGGTTGATTTGTTTAATACATTTTTAAACTGAAACAGATTTTGTGCATGTTTTCATGTCGTTATTAATGTAAGAAAAACACGTTTACTTGTTTTGCAGCAACACACAATATTCTAATTGATATATGTATTTTTAATTAACTTTTTATTGAAGGGCTGAGTTTGCTTGTTTCTCTCTGAAATCTGGCAACACTGATGTTATTTTCTTGTCGTGTCACTCAGCCCGACACTCAGGTGGTGGGGTTTTTTTTTGTGCCATGATCCGGTTATCAGACCTTTCCTAAATCTCTAAGTTAACCAAATGTTCTTGACCTAAATTTAAATAATAATCCGAACTGTAAAGTGTAAAGTACTTATGTATTTTATATACGAAGCTCTTTCAAGGCACGCAAAGTAATTTACAATCTCTCCTCTCTTTTTCTCTTTCTCTCTCTCTTCTCTCTCTCTCTTCTCTTCTCTCTCTTCTCTTCCTACCCCCTCTCCTCTCTCTCTTCTTTGTCTCTTCACTCTTCTCTCTCTTCTTTTCTCTCCTCTCCTCTCTCTCTCTCTCTTCTTTTCTCTTCTCTTCTCTCTCTCCTCTTCTCCCCCCTCCTCTCTTCCTTCTCTCTCTCTCTCTCTTCTTTCTCTCTTCTCTTCTCCTCTCCTCCCCTCTCATCTCTCCTTCTCTCTCTCTTCTTTGTCTCTCCTCTCTCTCTTCTCTTCTCTCCCCCCTCTCCTCTCTCCCTTCTCTCTCTCTCTCTTTTTCTCTCCTCTTCTCTCTCTCCTCTTCCTCCCCCCTCCTCTCTCCCTCTCTCTCTCTTCTTTTTCTTCCTCTCTCTCTTCTCTTCTCTCTCTCTCCTCTCTCCCTCTCTCCCTTCTCTCCTCTCTTCTTTTTCTCTCCTCTCTCTCTTCTCTTCCTCTCTCTCCTCTCTCCCCTCTCTCCCTTCTCTCCTCTCTTCTTTTTTCTCTCTTCTCTCTCTCCTCTCCCCCCCCTCTCCTCTCTCCCCTCTCTCTCCTTTCTCTTCCCCCCCCCCCCCCCTCCTCTCTCCCCTCTTCTTCTTTTTCTCTCCTCTCTTTCTCTTCTCTTCTCCTCTCTCCTCCCCCCTCTCTTTCTCCTCTGTCTCTTCTCTCTTTCTCTTTTCTCTTCTCCTAACGTGCTTGAACATACTTTTTTTGATCAAATGTCATAAAAGAATCTTACAATAATTGACTGGAAACAACTGAGTAATTGAACTAATCGATCACTGAAACCTTTGTTGCAGCTCTTCATATAATTAAGATGTAGTGTAACTGTGACGACGTGCAGAGGTGTTCTTGTGTGAAGGAGCTGCGTACAAACGACTTCCTCTGTGTTTAAGACTCTCTTCTGCTGCTGCTGTGTGTTGTGTGTGTGTGTGTGTGTGTTTGTCCTGTGATGTCCTCGCAAACATTCAAATCTATTCAAACTCAGATCTTCCTCCAGGCAAACGGGTCTAATCTCCGCTCGGACGCTGCAGAAGTGAAAGAACACCTGCTGAAGACGTGTGCGTACCAATGATCCGACACTAAGGAGGCAGGAGTGAGAGTTAGGAGAGAGGAAGCAGGAGTTAGGAGGCAGGAGTTAGGAGTTAGAAGTGAGGAGGCAGGAGTTCGGAGGCAGGAGTGAGGAGTTAGGAGTTAGGAGTGAGGAGGCAGGAGTGAGGAGGCAGGAGTGAGGAGAGAGGAGGCAGGAGTGAGGAGAGAGGAAGCAGGAGTTAGGAGTGAGGAGTGAGGAGGCAGGAGTGAGGAGCAGGAGTGAGGAGGCAGGAGTGAGGAGGCGAGGTAGGAGTGAGGAGTTAGGAGAGAGGAAGCAGGAGTTAGGAGTGAGGGGCAGGAGTGAGGACTTGGGCCCGACCCATATGGGTTTTTGGGAATCGATACCGATATAGCTGAGGCTGGGGGAGCCGATAACCGATATGACAGCCGATATAATTAGAAATAAAAAATTACTTTTTATCAGGAGCAGGTGTTAAAAATCTGTCTGGCTTTAGTGATTTTAAGTTGGATTTATTTATGTGACATTTATTGTTACTTTGCCTCTTATGAGTCACTTTAATGGCTTGATATTTGCTCGTGTAAAGGCCAGCGCACACCGGGACGCTCTATCGCGCGCCATTAATTTCTATGAATGTACACACACCTGGCGCACGGCGGCGCTTTACAAGGCGCGCTGATCCGGTTTTGCCTGCCGGCACCTGTAGTTTCTTCTTCTTTGATTTAAATAAAATACAGTAGTTAACGGTTTTAACTTGTCGGCGCTATTTCGTTAACAATTATAAACGTGGAATGCCTTTCATTATTTAAGACAAATGATCATATTACTCACCAATTATGACCGTGGGATCGTTGAAAATTACGCCGAGCGTCGCGGCATTTGGTGAGTGTTGACGCTTGGGTCGTGCCGCGGCGCGCCACGCTTTGGTGTGCGTTTTTTTGACAGACTTGTACTACTGACGTGAATTCAAGAGGCTAAAGGTGCAGCTAGCTTCAATAATATGAATGATGTCGCTGCAAATAATATGCGCTAATGCCATTAACACCTCTTTTCATGACTAATTTACATGACAGTGTATCTCCAGTACCATCAACACAGACACAACAGTTTAATATCACAGAGAGAACGAGCTGAGGCAATGAATGTTGTTGTTGTAGCACTGTTAACTACAGTGAGCTACATTGAAAATTAAAGTGAACACGTTTTCAGCACTCACCGCAGAGCCTCAGATCCCAAATCTTCACAAAAAGCATTCCCTTAATCCAAACTCCAAACGACTGTCTGTAGTGAAAAAATCCAACTTCTTCTTGTTGTTGACAGCAGCCGTGTGTGTGTTCTCATTTATATTTATTTCTAAGAAGGCAGTTTAAACAAATGATTTGGTCCAAAAGCTTCAGCTAATTCACCTCTTTTTGATCCTGTTCAATATTAAACCTTATAATAAAAATAAAATAATTGATCGACCAAAAACATTTTGGTCGACTAAGAATTTATCGACTAAAAGACAACAACCCTATAAAAGTCTTTTCTGTTGTTCTGGGCTCCATCTGTGAGGAAGTTATTTCCTTTTCTTGTGTTAGTAGCAGAGTTAAGAACATTTAAAACCAGCGCTGCCTCAGAGCGACAGCCTGGTGCTGCGTTCAGGTGCAGTCCGGAAACAAACTAATCCACAGATAAATATTATCACTGTGCTAACTGATTGCAGATTGAATGAGTAAATGTATTCTGGAAGATCTAAGCTTTAAAACGAGGTACACATTGCCCAGAATATCAGCGGTTTATTGGACAGATTTGGCCGATAACCGATAGGCTTGTAAGTGCTCATATCGGCTGACAATATCGGTCAACCTTTATATCGGCCGGGCCCTAGTTAGGAGTGAAGATGAAGGAGTGAGGAGGCAGGAGGCAGGAGTTAGGAGGTAGGAGGCAGGTCTCAGTCGACAGCAGTGTCAGGGTGTTGGGAGGAAGTAATTGTCCTACATTCAGTCTGTGGCCTGCTCTGTGTCTTGTGCCACTTTTCTTTCTCTCATTTATCACCTGCTCACTTTCTATTTCTGTGCAGCTCGTATCACAGACTCAGTTTGTTTGTGCGCTCAGACTTTCTCCACAAGAACTGCCACAACAAAAAAGATAATATCACTGTAAAAACATCATGAACCTGCAAACAAGACTTTATTTTATTATGATTTTATTTATTCATATTGAGGGAATAACTCAACGTGAACCAACAACAAGTTTGTGAATAATCACGTTTATGTTACACTAAAAGTCGGATTTTAATCCAGCCCCAACACAATTTTGAAAAATGTACTAACATAATAATTTTCTTATTTTAAAAACACTTGTCTAGGTTTGAACATAGCTTCACTCGATCATATTTCTTACAAAATAAATCGTAATTTTTTTAAATACATTTGCGGTGATAAAGTCCCACCCTCCAGACTTTGCAAATCTTTGTCCAAACTTCCTCAGACACCTTTAAGCTGCTTAAACCTCACATCAAAGCGTAATAATAATTTAATTGGAATTTGAAGGTAAAATTGACGCAGCCATTATGAATCTGTTTATAAACTGATTCAGATGGAAAACACAGACGGACACATTCACACAGGACTAGAATTACATGAGGACAAAAGAGTTTGGAGAATCACAAGAGATAAAATTCAGGGAAAACTTCAAACATTTTACAGACAATTTACATGAGGTTCACAGGTAAATATCATCCAGAGCAAATAGGACATAAGAGACCCACTACAGTCTCCTCATTCAAAAGGAAACAGTGGTGACATTTGTGGAAAATCGTAAATATAATGATCTTAACTGTGTTTTTAACTGTGTCATAGTTTAACTTTAATAATGTGTCATTTTCTTTCCCCAGGTCCAATATCCAGACGTGGAGCGAGTGGAGTGGTTAAACAAGGTACTTTACATTCTCATTGTTTTATATTGGGGTGCCACAAGGTTCTATTCTGGGCCCACTCTTGTTCAGTGTTTATATTAATGACCTTCTGTCAGTTTGTGTGGAAGTAAATACACAAATGTACGCAGACAGTTCTATCATACACGTTCACAATTGAGAAGATTTCAGACTGGTTAAATTCATGTCTGACACTAAATAAAAAAAAACTGTCAGCATGTATTTCTCTATAAGAAAGACTTTAGCTGCTGCACTGGGATTGTTATTAAGGGAGAAATGTTACAAGTAGTAGAATCAGTTCAATATCTGGGAGTTGTCAACATTGTCATTTAAAAAGCACAAATCTAAAATCACTTAAACTGGTACATTTATTTTGGCGCAATTTAGGTTTATTTGGAATCAAATGAGTACAGTTGCAGCAAAACTTTTTATGCATGCAATGATATTTTAACTTTTTACGTTTTATATAACAACTTGGTCACTGGCAGCAAGTTCAACAATTCAGCCTCTGCAAAGTTTGTACAAACAAGCACTCAAGATATTCGATAAGAAACCTAGGTCACATCATTATTGTATTATTGTAGAGCAGGGGTCCCCAACCACCGGTCCGAGGCCCAAAACCGGTCCGTGAGCCATCTGCAACTGGGCCCCAGAAGATCTTTTTATAGTCTATCACTACTTCCTTGCACTTTACTATGAAAATATTGTGCCACTTAACCAAATAAACAGCAAATTCAAGCAATGAAAGATAAAAACATATGCACAATAATCAGTTGTTTGCATTTTACATGGTTGTTGTTGGCGCTACCCAAACTCAACCGATCCCTGAAAAGGAACATTGTGACTGTACCGGTCCTTACAAGAAAAAGGTTGGGGACCACTTTTGTAGAGAAATACAAGATGTTAACTTTGTGATAAACTCTTGTAGTTATCTAACAACAGCCCTGGCTCGAGTTGTTGCTACAGCTTGATCAATCAGTGGCAGCTCTTTCTGCATTCTGGTGTGTGTGCGTCTCCCGTGTTGAGAAACAATAATCCCTCCACAGTAAAGTAAAACTCCACACAGAAAGGCCCGGGCAGGAGTTGCTGTGAGGCAGAGCACCATCCGCTTTGTTTAGTCTTTTCAAAAACAAAATAAAAACTGCTTTTAGTAATGATTTTATTAACCTAAACAAAACAGACAATTATTATGTTTATTTAAGAGAAAAAAAGTATAATATATAGACTCTGTTCTGTTCAGACGGTGAAGCAGGTGTTTAAATGTAAAGGTTATTTTATTTTAAATGTGTTTGTGTTGTGTTTGCTCAGACGGTGAAGCAGATGTGGCCTTTCATCTGTCAGTTTGTGGATAAACTCTTCAGAGAAACGATCGAACCGGCCGTGAAGAACGCCACGCCGTATCTGAGCACCTTCTGCTTCACCAAGATCGACCTCGGAGACAAGGTAAGTCTGGACTCTGGTCTACATTTGTCCTGACTCTGGTCCATGTTTAGTCCTGACTCTGGTCCACGTTTAGTCCTGACTCTGGTCCTGACCGGACGTTTAGTCCTGACTCTGGTCCACGTTCGGTCCTGACTCTGGTCCACGTTTAGTCCTGACTCTGGTCCACGTTCGGTCCTGATCTGTCCACGTTATCCTGACTCTGGTCCACGTTCTTTACTGGCAGTTGTCCTGATTGGTCCACGTTTAGTCCTGACTCTGGTCCACGTTTAGTCTGACTCTGGTCCACGTTTAGTCCTGAGTCCACGTTTAGTCTGACTCTGGTCCACGTTTAGTCCTGACTCTGGTCCACGTTTAGTCCTGACTCGTCACGTTTAGTCCTGACTCTGGTCCACGTTTAGTCCTGACTCTGGTCCACGTTTAGTCCTGACTCTGGTCCACGTTTAGTCCTGACTCTGGTCCACGTTTAGTCCTCCTGGCGTTTAGTCCTGACTCTGGTCCACGTTTAGTCCTGACTCTGGTCCACGTTTAGTCCTGACTCTGGTCCACGTTTAGTCCTGACTCTGGTCCACGTTTAGTCCTGACTCTGGTCCACGTTTAGTCTGACTCTGGTCACGTTTAGTCCTGACTCTGGTCCACGTTTAGTCCTGACTCTGGTCCACGTTTACTCTGTTTAGGACCACTGGTCCACGTTTAGTCCTGACTCTGGTCCACGTTTAGTCCTGACTCTGGTCCGTTTAGTCCTGACTCTGGTCCACGTTTAGTCCTGACTCTGGTCCACGTTTAGTCCTGACTCTGGTCCACGTTTTAGTCCTGACTCTGGTCCACGTTTAGTCCTGACTCTGGTCCACGTTTAGTCCTGACTCTGGTCCATGTAGTCCTAGTCCTGACTCTGGTCCAGTTTAGTCCCTGACTCTGGTCCACGTTAGTCTGACTCTGGTCCACGTTTAGTCCTGACTCTGGTCCACGTTTAGCTGACTCTGGTCCACGTTTAGTCCTGAGTCCACGTTAGTCCTGACTCTGGTCACGTTTAGTCCTGACTCTGGTCCGTTTAGTCCTGACTCTGGTCCACGTTAGTCCTGACTCTGGTCCACGTTTAGTCCTGACTCTGGTCCACGTTTAGTCCTGACTCTGGTCACGTTTAGTCCTGACTCTCCACGTTTAGTCCTGACTCTGGTCCACGTGTTTAGTCCTGACTCTGACGGTCTGGTCCACGTTTAGTCCTGAGTCCTGGTCAGTCCTGACTCCTCGACGTTTGAGTCCTGACTTCTGTCGCTGACTCGGTCCACTTTAGTTCTGACTCTGGTCCACTTAGTCCTGACTCTGGCCACGTTTACATGTTTACTCTGGTCCACGTTTAGTCCTGACTCTGGTCCACGTTAGTGAGTCTGGCCACATTTAGTCGTTGACTCTGGTCCACCTTTAGTTCTGACTCTGGTCCACGTTTAGTCCTGACTCTAGTCACGTTAGTCCTGATCTCCAGCGGGTCCTGACTCTGGGCGTTCGTAGTCCTGACTCTGGTCCATTCCAATTTACGTTAGTCCTGATCTGGTCCGTTAGTCCTGACTCTGGTCCACGTTTAGGTTTGACTCTGACTCTGTCCACGTTTAGTCCTGATTGTCCTGGTCCACTCTGTTTAGTCCTGACTCTGGTCCACGTTTAGTCCTGTACGTCTGGTCCAGGTTTATGTCTCTTTCTGATGTAAAAGCAGTGATTCTGTGTGTTCCAGCCTCTGAGGGTGAACGGAGTGAAGGTTTACACAGAGAACGTGGACAAAGACAGGTGATCATGGACCTGGAGGTCAGGTGAGTCTGAGATCACACGTCACATCAGGAAAGTCTGGTTATGACTGGTTTTCATCAACACATTTAAAGCTTCAGGAGAAATACTGTATATAGTGTGTGTGAAGAGTGTCCGCTCTGCCTGTGTCGTCTGCAGAATGAATCACCAGTAACTGTAGGTTTGGTCATTTTACAGAAACGATGCCTTTTACTCCTCGAACACACTGCAAGCAATTTTCGAGCTTCGCAAGCCCTACGCTCATTAAAAATAGCCATGCGTATCATTTAAAAAACATGCAAAGTCAATGACATCAGCCACACAGTCAGAGCTTGTTGTGCGTAGCTAGCGACACGTCATGCGAGCGTTGAGCGCATGAAAATCAGGAGCGAAAGAATCAAACCTATTTTTTTGTTTGTCGCAGGCGTAGGTTTGTAGAAGTGTAGAATACAGAGAATACAGAGAAATCAGGCTTTCTGTTGTATTTGTGTATTTGCATCAGCTTCACACGTCCTGGGACAGATCCTGGGACAGATCCTGGGACAGATATGGACTGTGACGGATCCAGCTTCAGAAAGACTGTCTGTTTGATTTCACATTTACTATTGAAAACCTGGTGTTTGCCGTGATCAGCCTGTCCAGAGGGAAATATAAACCATATTCACTATAGACGTATAAAGAACAGAACACAAAGAGACATCTTGAACAGTTTTTACCAGAACAATACCAGGGTGATGTAGCTCTAGGCATCACTACATTTATCTTGTGACCCTACTTCACTCTTGCTGTGTGTCTGGCCTTAGAACCTTAAACGTTTAAAAGTTTCATACAAGTAGAGTCTTATTTTTTTATCTTGCATGATATTCAGGCTGACCAAATAAGACATTTTAACCTCCCAGAAAAATACTTAATTTAAAGCCACTCAGGCTTTAATAGATTTTTTTGTACATTATCTTGTCAGAGGTATGTATAAATTTGACCTAAAATGGAGCTTCACAGGTCTCTGTGGTGTTTATGGCTGAGGGAGAATTCAAACTTTTAAGCTATTTAACTAACTTTTCAGTGCATTTAAAGTATACACTCAATCAAAAATATTAATACGCATACACTTTTGTTGTTTTGCTCTCCATTTTTTCATTTGAGATGGATCTTTATATAGGATCTAAAATTTCATTGCCAGTACACAAATTCAACTAATTTCTCCTTGAAACACTGTTGCACAATTCCTGTCTAAAATGTGTGATTATGTGACCTACTTCTGCTTTTGCTGAGAGTACGATCTTCCCAACTCACAGGTGTGGACATCATCAAGATGCTGATCTGCACATCATGATTAGTGCACAGGGTATACTAAATTCTGCTCACAAAAAAGGATCACCGCTGAAATGTGCATTTTTGTCCTCACAGCAAAATTGTCCTACAGATTGCATCACGTAGCAATTGAGGGAGCGTGCAATTGGCATGCTGAAGCAGTGCAGGAATGTCTAAACGTTCAGATCTGTTTGCTGTTGTGGCATATTGAATGTTTCATTTCTCAACCATAAGCCGTCTCCAAAGGCGTTTTCAGAGAGAATATAAAATGTCCCAGTTCTTGCAGGTCCAAGTCATACCTCACTCGGACATGTCCCCTTTTGAACATGTTTGGGATGTGCTTTGATACCGGTTGTATTATTCGACGTCGTGTCACCAGTTCCACTAATATCTGCAGGTTGCAATCTCCGCACAGCCATTGAAAGAGGAGTGGACCCAAGCACTCCACCGGCACGATATAGACATTATCTGATTTACTATCTATGCGAAGAAATGATGTGTTGTCACTGCTGAGGGCATATGTTGGTTCACACTCAGATACTGACTTTGGTTTCTTTGAATGCACAATTTCAGGGTGGCCTTTTATTGTGGGTCAGTTAGGTACACCTGTGTCACTAACAATGATGTCAGATAGCATCTTGAGGTGGGATGGATGTATCTCTAGCTATAAGCAGAAGTGGTACACGACACTTATTCGACTACATTTAGACAGTATTTGTGAATGCAGTGTTTGAGAGAAATGGGTAATTTATTTGTGTATCTGGTAAATGAATATTTGAGATCTGTTCAGTTCCATTCTCATGAAAATGGGAGCAAATAACAATGACCAGTGTTGCGTTTTATTTTTTGTTTGAGTAGGTATGTCATGAATGACAAACATAAGGGTTTGTTTGGTGTTTTTGTTTTGGCGTGACGATGTTGGTTGGTTCTTGCTTTATCATATCAAAGCGCCATGCAAATAGAGCTTAGAGATGCACGCACTATTTAAAGGTAAGAAATATGAAGTGGGATGTTGCCTCTTGTGCCTGTCTACTATGATGTCTACTTGACTATTTTTTTAATTATTTAAAATTTATCCGAAATAGCAGCGAACAAGGTTCATGGTGCGATGGTGTGGTGATTGTCAATCTCAAGGACCACCACAATACCTTGATGCTTAGTTTTAAAAAAGAATTGATTCAGTTAAATGGCATATAAAGAAAACAAAAACATGTTTCTCCTTTGCGCACCTGACAAGCCTCCAATACATCCGTGATCTATTGCACCGAAGTTCGTCTCCCTCACATGACCTTTGTCCCGCTTGTGAGGAGAGCGTTTAACCATTCTGCTCACCGTGCTGCCAATGTATCAATTGCTAACATTCAAACTGTTCCTATGCTAACTGCAAGCACGGGCAACAAGCACGGTCAAGTACAGAACTATAAATGTGTAAAAAATAATTCTAGTATCTCCTTGTGAGAAATATGTCAAAACGCGCAGGAATCATTAATTCTGATCACTGTTGGAACTACTCACTTATTTAAAATTTTAGGTGATTGTAATCTCTTAGTTAAATGCAGCGTGCTTGGTTGTCTTTTTAACCGCTCAGAATATGTGCCTTATTATGTAAACTAGGAATTTAGAAATCTAACCACACTTGTTTGTGTTTTCATAGTTTTGTGGTGTAACCACAGAGACGACATCGAGCATTCTCATGTAAGTTTTACCTGCCTTGAGCGTGTGAATCAAAAAACATCCAGGTATTATTTATTTTTTGAACATTGGGTTTTTATCTATTCTCGCCTGATTAGTGCTTCTTTCACGTTAGCTTTCCTGGAGTTTGCCTATAAACCTGTGGATAGTTTGTTCTCGTTTTTATTCATTTCTTATTTAGAATTACACAAAAATCCTAAAGCAGAGAGTGGATTTCAGCTGGATAATCTCTGCAGTGAGTTCAGAGCTTCACGTACGAGTAAATACTTCACCAGGGAAAGACTGAGTGTTTTAGAAAAGTGAGTGTTAACCATGCTTATATCTAACAAATGAGCTAAACTTAAAGTGAGGCTAAACACGCTTTCAGAGACTAACTCCGCCCACAACTGAACCTCAAACAGGCTCTCAAAAGTGGAAGCGCCCGGAGGCCTTTTAAGAGACGCCTCAGTGGGTGTGAACAGACTTTTGATTGACAGCACCAAATATGAACAGTGAGCTTGTGAATGATGTGAGTTTTGTGTCGGAGCGGTCCTGGTCCTGACGTGAGATTTGCCAGCAGAGGGATCTGTACAGCAACAGCCCCAGTCTTTGCTACTTGGACGTAAAGATTTTTTTAATATTTGCTTTGCAAATCATACGTATGAAACCTTTGCTTTAGGGCCGCTACATAAGCACATGAGCCTATTATGTGAGTATTTCTAAAAATTAAAATCGAAAATGAAAAACACAGGCCACGAGTTTCAAACCAGCGCATCGTTGAACTAGTTGTGGCTCAACGCGCCCACTGCGCTCACCAAGCTGAGCCACATGACGGCTGATGTCATTACGCAGCGGGTGATCTCTTTCAACTCTCCACAGCAGCAGTGTCAGAGGGAGGAGTTTAGATAAACCATCTGGGCGGCTCGTCTGCCTCGTCAATACACTGTGACGTCAGCGTGAACTGAAAATGCACTGACAGAGTTTGTCCATCGGCAGTACAGCCGCGGTTTTTGCAACACATAACTGCAAAATGAACGAGTTTGCACAAAAATGTCCAAAAAAGGCCTGGAAACAGTGGATAATTCAATTTTGACCCCATATACACAGTCTGACAGTGAAAAAAAGTTGATTCTGAGTTTAGTTTCTCTTAATTACACTCATGACTCATGGAACAAATAGTGTGTGCCCTTCTGTTAATGAAAGAAAACTCACTGAAATCATTTGAGACAAACAAAAGTAACAATGAAAAGAAAAACTTTACCTTTCAATACAAAGAGAAACAAAATCACTCTTTATAACATTCTATTGGGGAGGCTTAAGTTTTCTGCTTTAAAGTGAAACTATCTAGCTAAAGGAGCTGCTTTTCCAGAGCCCTGTACTACGAACGTCTCTGAACTTATCTTGGATAAGTTTCTCTAACCGGGTTGACAAACTCAGACATGAGCTGCTCTGGATAAACTGTTCTACAAAACGAGTTCACAACTGCATCTGTTAACCCTGGATTTTCTCAATGAAGCTGTGTCACAGAGCAGAGGCGGGGTTAACGCAAACTGACCAATCAGAACTACCAAGCTGCGGTCTTCAAACATGAGGAAACGTCAATCATGAAGTGACATACGAGCATTAAAATGTAAGTAAAGGAAACACGCTGCAGCTTCAAGTGGAGTCTGCGCTTAAGTGACCAATAACTGAGACAGAAGTTACACTGCAAAGTTCATTTAAATGTCCTGCATGGATACAACAGACTAAATGTGCAGACATCACAAACATTTAATAGATCCACCGCTATGATCTTTGTCTTTAGTTCAGTCAAAGTGATGCGTAAAGACCCACAGCCAAATGTGCACAAAGTACATTAGTCATTCATGATTTCTTCAGCGTTTAATAATCGCCCATCTTTCTAAATAGGTTACGCGCATCCCATTGATATAAAAGAATACGCTGTGACTTTCGCATTTCCTCATTTTTTCCGCTGCCCTCCCTCTCTCTCCCACTTCACGTACGGCTTAATTCTCGTCTCTGATTGCCCACCACCTCGTCTTTTTAACTTATTCAGAACTTATCCTGGTCCGGAGCAGGTTATGAGTTTGTCTCATGTTGCCATAGAGATCTGTCCAGATAGGAAGTGATCCAGTTTCGTAGGACCAGACCAGGTTTAACCCAGAACTTACCTCGCTAAACCCCAAATCTAGCTTTGTAGCACAGGACAGGGTAAAGACACTGTTTTTGGTCATTCTCCTGTTGAAGACTCACGACCTGCGACTCAGATCAAGCTTTCTGACACTAAGCAGCACATTTCTCTGCAACATGTGAGCCTCCTCCATGTTTCACAGTCTTCTTTTCTTTTCTCTCTTTGCTTGATTCTTGCCTCTTATGAACATAAAAGCTTTTGCCTCTCACCATAAAGCTCCAGTTTGGTCTCATCTGTCCAAACAGCTTGTCAACGTGTCATTTCACTAATTCCAGTCATTTCAGCAACTATGTGTAGAAAGTCGCTGATTGATTTAGTAAAAAGTTAGCTCAGTTTTGTAAAGTTATTTGTAGGTTAGCATTATCTTTGAGAACAAATGCACATTTTATAAACACATGGATTTTCTCTGGTGAAGTATGAACCTTGTATGTGAAGCTCTGAACATGAGACAATTGATTATCTGGTCACTTGTCTGTTTGTGTCAATGATATATGATTTCAGGGCGTTTCAGCTAATTCTTCACAGAGAATGAATGGGATGAGAAGTATTTTCAGAACTGTGAAAAGGGCTTACATAGATTATACTTTACAGAACAGCTGCATTGCTCCTGTGTTGAAACTGCTGTGGTAATAATAATCCCTGTGTGTTGCACGTGTGGCCGGGTCGTTCCTTTAATCCTGCGTAAACTCTGGTCTGAAGTGCACTTTACATAATGGAGCCACGCAGATAAAGAGCCAGGCAGGGTCCAGTCACAGAGCAGCTCCGTGTTTGCTCTGCACATGACACCATCAGACCAGAAACACCTTCAGAGACTCACACAAGCTTCGTCACATCACGTTTGAGGAATTCAGGTGTTTGTGAAGAGAGAGAGAGAAAAGAGAGAGGAGAGAGAGAGAGGAGAGAGAGAAGAGAAAGAGAAAGGGTAGAGAGAAGAGAGCAAAGAGAGGAGAGAGAGAGAAAAGAGAGAGGCGAGAGAGAGAGAGAGAGAGAGAGAGAGAGGAGAGCGAAGAGAGGATAGAGAGAAGAGAAAGAGAAAGGGTAGAGAGAAGAGAGGAGAGAGAGGGAAAGAGAGAGAAGAGAGAGGGAAAGAGAGAGAAGAGAAGAGAGAGATGGAAAGAGAGAGGAGAGAAGAAGAGAGAGAGAGGAGAGAAGAGAAAGGAGAGAGAGGGAAAGAGAGAGAAGAGAAGAGAGAGAGGGAAAGAGAGAGGAGAGAGAGGGAAAGAGAGAGAAGAGAAGAGAAGAGAAGAGAAGAGAGAGAGGGAAAGAGAGGAGAGCGAAGAGAGGATAGAGAGAAGAAAAAGAGAAAGGGTAGAGAGAAGAGAGCAAAGAGAGGTGAGAGCAGAGAGAGAGGAGAGAGAAGAAAGAGAAAGAGAGAAAGAGAGAAGAGCGAGAGAGAGAAGAGAGAGAGGGAATAAGAGAGGAGAGAAAGCAAGAGGAGAGAGGAAAGCAAGAGGAGACAGAGAAAGAGAGGAGAGAGCAGAGAGAGGAGAGAGAAGAGAGAGGAGAGAGAAGAAAGAGAAAGAGAAGAAAGAGGAGAAGAGCGAGCGAGAGAGAAGAGAGAGGGGAATAGTTAGGAGAGAAAGCAAGAAGAGAGAGAGAGAGAAAGAAAGAAGAGCGAGAGGAGAGAGATTAGAGAGAAGAAGAGAGAAGAGCGAGAGAGAGAGGAGAGAGAAATAGAGAGAGAGAGCAGAGAGATTAGAGAGAAGAGCGAGAGAGAGAGGAGAGAGAGGAGAGAGAAGAAAGAGAGAAGAGAGAGGGCGAGAGCAGAGAGAGGGGAGATGAAGAGAAGAGAGAGAAGGGGAGTGAGCAGTGAAGAAATGAGAAAGTCACAGTGTATTATTAGATGTCAATGTGATGTCACAGAAGCTCCATCACATCATGTTTGTTCTGAAGACAACACCATCAGACCAGGGCCTTACGCTGCCAAAGCTAGATTTAGGGTTTAGCGAAGGTAAGTTCTGGTTTAAACCTGGTCTGATCTCGGTTGACTAAACCAGACATGAGCTGCTCTGGATAAACTGTCTATGAAACGAGTTCACAACTAGATCCATTAACTGGCTTTTCTCAATGAAGTCGTGTCACAGGGCAGAGGTGGGGTTAAGGCAAACTGACCAATCAGAACAAGTGAGCTGCGGACTTCAAACGTGAGGAAACGTGAGTCATGAAACCAATATATATATACTGTATATAAGGACTTATGTCAAATCTAAGCCAAAGGAAACGTGCTGTAGCGTCAAGTGGAGTCTGAGTTTAAGGCCAATTACAGACAACACAGCTAAGTTACATTTTGCCCTTTGTCTTAGCCGGTCTTAGCCTTGGTCTTAATTATTCCTCTGTTGGCCACTAGTGGCTCTCTCCAAGCTCTATACACTGTCAGTATAGAAGTTGTGGCTCCAGCCAGATGTGAGGGTGCAGTTTTTTTCATTGAACCTGACACATGCTCACGCCTGTGACAAGTGAGCAGCTGCTTTAGGATCACAGGCAAAAGAGAACTGTAGCAGCAGCTTCAGTTTGGAAAAAAACTGTAATAATAGAAGTCAACAGGCTTTATGTAAAAGAAAGACACATTTTTAGACAAAGTTGTTAAAGTCTGTCAAGTAAATAGACTTTCACTAAATAGATTTCTATTATTATAGTTTTTCACCAAATAGTTTTCTATTATTACACTTTTTTTCCAAACTGAAGCTGCTGCTACAGTAACTTTTGCCTGTGATCACTGCTCACTTGTCACAGGCGTGAGCATGTGTCAGGTTCACTGAAGGAAACTGTACCCCCACATCTGGCTGGAGCCACACCTTCTATACTGACAGTGTATAGAGCTTGGAGAGAGCCACTAGTGGCCAACAGAGGAATAATTAAGACCATCCGCTAAGACCGGCTAAGACAAAGGGCAAGATCGGGCTGAGAGAGTTCATATGGATCTCATACATCAATACAACAGACTAAGACATCATGAACATTTAACAGATTGAACATCGTAGTCTGAATGAGCTGTGTCTTTAGTCAAAGTGTAGTCATTAAATATTGTTTGACTATGAAAGCGTTTATTAAACATCACACAAAATGATTAATCAATAGGATTCTATAGTCTAGTCATTGCACAGATCTCATCGCTTCACTTATAAATCTGTGAGCATCGCATTGATATAAAAGAAAACGCCGCTGCTTTTACATTTTCTCATTTTATTACTGCCTCTCTCTCTTTAGACTTTAGACTTTATTGTTCCCAGGGGCAAAATTCTTTTTCTAAAAACTTTACAGAGACTGAGAAAAGCTCCGTCACATCATGTTCGCTCGGTTAAAAGACTTAAACATGTTTCAAACTGTGGATCGGATCAGTTTTTCTCTAAGCTCACATGAGAAAAGACTAATCGATGAGTTGAACATGTGATTGATCAGCTTGTAACATATTTTTAAAACTTGACAAATGAGAATCAGATGCTCCTCGTGACATTTCAACCATTCTTCACACGTCAGACAAAAACAGGATCAGATCAGGACTAACTATGAGTCTGTAAAACTTCTTTATGTGTCGATTCCAGCAGAAGAAAAGATCGTGACACAGTTGAGATGTGACTAGATCCTTCTTTTACTCGTGTCGCTGGAGTTAAATCACATTTGTTATGAGTCTGCGGCTCTGCGACGTGATTGGCTCTGACGTTTACACACATTTCTACTTCAGCTCAGTTAAAAATGCATGTGTCTCTCTGCAGCGTTATGGAAGGTTCCTGGATGGACAGAAGTTACGTTTTTTTAGTTTTTAATCCTGTTCTAACATCACAAACTCAGCTGGAGGTGTGTCTGTGAGAGACTGTTTTTATTCCCCAGAACAGATTTATTCTGTCTTCTTATGGTGCGTTCAGACCGGACAGCGTCTTTGTGTTTTTTGAGTCCATTTTCAATGTGAAGTCAGTGTAAACCCTTGAGCGTCTTGAGCGTTCAAGCGTATTTGCGGTCCGTATTGTCGTCTGGGGCGAACGCAGGAGTTGTGAAAATCCATCTTCAGACGCTTCAGCCAATCAGAGCCTCCACTCCTGTGACATGTGACCTGCTGCTGTTCTCCTCTCACATCAAGAGGAAAGGACCACTGTTTACTCAAGTCTTTTTATCAACTTTTTTAACACAAAACAAACCACATGGACCTGATCTGGACTGACAAAGCCTCACATGGATCTATTCAAAAATGTTTAAAACCTGCTGTAGGACGTGACACTGGAGGAGGACAGAGGACAAAAACAACTGTCTGGAGGAGAAAGAGAAAGTTACAGCAGCCTCTCTCTCTCTCCTTCTCTCTCTCAGTGATCTGTCTTCGAGCAAAAACAAACACTTTTACAAACAGCGGGGAGCTCGAAGAATCGCGCTGGGGCATTAAAAGTGTCTTTTTGTCCTCCTACGCCTCGACGCAAATCGGGGCGTTTTGGGCGCCCAGCTTCGAAAATGTTCTGCGTCAAAATACACTTTTATGCCGGAATTTTGACACGCAGAAACGCAGCATTATAGTCCCAATCCAAAAGGTTTCTTTGTGTGACATCAATGGCCATGACTTTTAAGAGACTCACTTTACACTGACTTGAGGTATGAAAAGGTTGAGTCATGGGATAATTGGCATTATTAATGCATATAGTATATTTGTGCTCCGAAAAACGGACCTTAACCTCCGTTTTGTTTTTTAAAGCGGAGCATGTTTGAAGAATCAGATAAACACAAATAATAATGCTTCATATTCACCTCTGTGTTTGTGTTTGTGTGTGTGTTTAGCTTCATGGAGTGATGCGAGTGGTGATGGAGCCTCTGCTGGGAGACATGCCTCTGATCGGAGCTCTGTCGGTCTTTTCCTCAAGAAACCGGTGAGTGTCCCACAGTTAGCACTCTGGCCTCACAGCGGGAAGGTTCTAGCTTTGAATAACTCCTGAGAGAGTCTGCAGCTCAGTTCTTATCAGACAGAACTACAAAGTAAAGCTCATCCTTCCTGTTTCTGTTCCTGTCTGGTTTATAAACTCTGCTCCGATAAAAAACGTCCAGAGGAAAAAGAGTCATTATCCTGCAGAGAAACGGCCTCATAAAAACACTCTTTATGCAGTTTTATGTCAACAAAACAAGAGCTGCACAGTTTGGGAAATGTTTTTATTTCTGTTCGTGAGTGGGATTCTGTTTAATTTGCACAGTTCGGTGAAAAGTCTCTGATCAAGACATTTTTTTATCTCCTCTCTCTCTCTCTTTCTCTCCTCTTTCTCCTCTCTTCTCTTTAATTTCTCTCTTGCTTTCTCTCTCTTCTCTCTCTTTCTCTCTCCCTCTCTTTTCTCTTTCTCTGTCTCTCTCCTCTTCTCTCCTCTCTCTCTCTTCTCCCTCTCTCTCTTTCGTCTCTCTCTTTTCTCCTCTTCTTTCCTTCTCTTTCTCTCTTTCTCTCTTTCTCTCTTTCCTCTTTTCCTCTCTCTCTTTCTCTCTCTCTCCTCTCTTTTCTTTCTCTCTCTCTCTCTTCTCCTCTCTCTTCCTCTCCCCCTCTCTCTCTCTCTTTCCTCTTTCTCTCTCTCTCTCTCCTCTCCGTCTCTCTCTCCCTCTCCTCTCTTCTCTCTCTCCTCCCTTCCTCTCTCTCTTCTCTCTCTCTCTCTCTCTTCTCCTCTCTCTCTCTCTCTCTCTTTCTCTCCTCTTTTCTCCCTCTCTCTCTTCTCTTTCTCTCTCTTTTTCTCTTTTCCTCTCTCTCTCTCTTCTTCTCTCTTTCTCTCTCTCTTCTCTTTCTCTCTCCTCTTCTCTCTTCTCTTCCCTTTCTCCCCCTCTCTCTCTCTTCTCTCTCTCTTCCTCTCTCTCTCTTTATTCTTCTTTCTCTCTCTCTCTCCTCTTCCCCCCTCTCTTCTCTTTCTCTCTCTCTTCTCTTCTCTCTCTCTTTATTCTCCTCTCTCTTCTCTCTCCTCTCTCTCTTTCTTCCCCTCTCTCTTCTCTTTCTCTCTTCTTTTTCTTCTCTTTTTTTTTTTTTTTTTTTTTTTTTTTTTTTTTTTTTTTTTTTCTCTCTCTTCTCTAGCATAATATGGCAAAATTTAAAGGAGTAATCAACATAATGGAATTTAAATCTAAAATAACTATAAATAATTATATAAATAATAGCTTTGTTAAATTCTTTGTAAAATATTTCAAAATCTCGTCTCGTCCTTATTAAATCCATCTCTTGTGATTAAAAGTCCGTCCTGCTGCTCTCTCACACAGCTCATGTCGTGGTCGGGTCGTCCCTGTTTTTCCGGTGCCTTTGTGGTGTGTCACTGTCACTGTCACTGTGGTTTACAACGGTTTCCTTCACTCAGACACAACTGCAAACGCTTTCACACAAAGAAAAAACCCAGAAGTGCCCAGTGACGCCCAGAAAAGTTTATTTTTACAATTAAATGTTAAAATAAAGACTGCAGACTTATGAATAGAGAGAGATAAAAGAGTCTTAAATCTAAATATCGGCCCCAAAATCCCAGCCAGCCGATATATCAGTCTATCTAGTTTCTACTGCAGATGGAGAATTGTCCTGGACCATCTCCTGTCCTTAGTCCTTCTGCCCTTAGACCCTAATAATCACCCAACTCATCGATTATCAGAATGATCAATAGCTGCAGCCTTAAGCCAAACCTTTTCTTTGTGAGTACATTCAGAGATGATTCAGGTGTTCTGGTTGAAATTGTGTAAAAGTATGTTTGTGGCTAAAACAGGTCCAAACGTGCTGCAGTGTCTCATTTATAAAGAACAAACTGTGTCAGAACAAAGCAGATGAGACTTAAATACAGCATTATTGCGGAGGTCGTTTTCAAATTCGATTACTTTTAGCATTCTTAAATGTCTTTTAAATGTTTTAGCGACCAAAGCCTTTGAGCAGTTTTATAACCAAATGACTAAGCTGTGGCAGGTCGACACGAGCTTCGCCTGGAGAACTGGAAAGTAACTTTTTGCAAAACATCTTTTGCCCAAACAGCCTCTTCTGTGAGAGCTATGCTGCGCTGTGGGGTCCCCCAGGGTTCAATTCTCGGGCCTGTACTGTTCACGCTGTACCTACTACCTCTTGGGCAGCTGTTCAAAAAACATCAAATCATCTGTATGCCGATGACACACAAATTTATATCCCAATTAAAGGGAACAGCAGCACCCTTTTCTTTATGTTTCTTGTGTGTCAAAAGCCCTTTTAGGGACAAGTGCTGCGAATTAGCTTTGAATATTGACCCTATTTTGTCCCGCCCATTGGCTTGGAAATGCACTTCCTGTTTAGCTCTGTTAAGGTAGCTAACGTGTTTGTTTGTCTGTCTTGTGGGGCAATTTTAATTAATAAACCCCATCGACTGAAATCTACAGGCTAAATGCAGCTAAACAGAAGTGCATCGGTCCTAGAAAATAGGCGGAACAAAACTCAGGAGTCTAGTGTCACTATAAAAAACACCATAACCTATGTATTTGCAACATTTCCAAACAATAAAACATAGGGAAAAAAGGCAGTTTTTGCATTTTTTGCATTTTGAAATTTTTAGTAACTTTTGTGTTACCCGCTAGGTGATACCACCCACGATCCCACGGCCCAACAGATCCAATAGCCTAACTATTCTCGCAACTGGGCAATAAACAATATTGGTGGTTAACCTTACAAGGATATTTCTGTTCTATTAGCGTCATCTCTTGTAATGACCCCATTGAGTGAAGCATTAACTGACTGCCAGCCTTTTTTTAACTTTTCGATTTCGCACGGACTACAATCCCTACGAAATAGCTCTTGTGCACTTCCTACTGTTTGTTTCCTAACAGGAGGTTTCTTTCCGGAAACAGTGCAGGACGATGAGGCTCTTATCTAAAATGACAATACCTGTATCAGAGAAAATTCTTGGTCGACCCCAACGACCATTAATTACTTCATCATGGAAATGAGCAGACGGTCTCCTTGTACAGCTGTTGCGGGTTGATATGATATCGGGTAAAGACGACACCAGTTGTAGTAAAAAACTTACCTAGAGCTGCGGCAAAGAAAGAGATGTAAGGTCACAGCCCAGAAAACGGGACTCCCACTTAGTCTTAACGTAATAGATCCCTGTCAGGCCGAAATGTGCTTTGCTTCAGCTAACTCTAGCGAGTTCCAAACAAACATCTACCCAAAACTACCTGAAAAGTATTTAGATCCCCCCTCTCTAACTTCTTGAAATATCAATGCTTGAAGGTGCAAAAGTGAAGCTCCGCAGAGACAGATTAGTGCCACTAAATTAATCAACTATCTTAGACCTTCTGTCTCAATGAATGAATGTGAAAAACCAGCACCACTGTTTCTGTCAACCTATAAAGATTAGACTATAACAATGCAGGGACAGGTCTGAAGGTTTCGAGAAGTGAAGGCTACCAGTGAGGGAATTGTCTCAGAGGAAGGGTATAAAATTTCAAGCCACACGAGAGCGAAAACTCTATACAGAACAGATAATGTTACAGGACTTTTGGGGTTCAAGTTGGACGATAATCAGTCAACATGACTGAAACGTTAGTAGAAACCTTCAGACTGGACGCTACACTTTCCCAAGAAATAGTATTCTTATTGAATTACATATCAAGGTCCCTTAGGGTACTATAGTAACTAATGGCCGTGCTTATAAAGTCAAAATAAGGAAGCGTGTCTTAGAGGAGAAAGATACTATATGATGCAAGTGCGTAACGTGCATGTGCTCTAACAGCCCTCTAGTCAGATGTTAGAAATATACTGGTAATCGCGTCTGCTCTACTATCAAACTAAACCATTCAAGCTAATATAAAAATAAAGTGTCAAATATATACGTTTGGATTCTCTGAGTGAGCAGAACCAAAACCCTCATAACTATTAACCTTCACGATCCTACGTGTCAGCTAACCACGAGATATTTATTAACATTCTGACCCCCGATGTAAAAACACTTCAGACCAAAATCAACTGGGTAAAGGATTTACATTTTGAAGCATGACTGAGGGTTGTTTGTGTAGTTGCGCCAGTTTCTAAAGCCACTTGTACTTTGAATGAGACCTCCCGCCGAGTGTGTCTCTACTATAACTATGTGTTTTATAAGAGTATTTGTGTATGCTTTCTGATGTGTTTCAGTGGCTGACAATAAAAGGGTGTCCTGACCAAACGAGAGTTGTGCTCTCCAGCCAGAACCACATGTCATACTGTGTGTGATCACATCAGTAGTATAACCCTCAAACAGTGCGAGTACAAGTGAGTCCTCATGCTATTCTGTTCGTGTTTCGTGAATGTTTGGAAGCAGGTTTAGAGGTAAAAGTCGTCACATGTTTCACTCTGCAGGTATTTAAAGACAAAAAACACTTTACAGCAGACGTTAATATTAAAAGCGTCTCTGAGTTTGTTTCTTGATACTGAACGTCTAAAGGTGTGGAGGTTGCAGCAGGTGTTTACAGGAGCCTTTGTGAAAGCTGTCCACTGAACCAGCTGCTTGCTGTTTGTAGTTTATGTCTCTTCCTTCTCTCTTCTATCCCCTCTCCCTCTCTCTTTTTCTCTCCTCCTCTCTTTCTTTCCGTTGCACATACTTCTCGTCTCTTCTCTATGTGCCCAGGCGGCTCTCTACGTTTCTAGCTGGTCTTTCCAAGAACTTTGACGTCGTCCCAATGTGGACCATTCTTATTTGCTGTGCTTTCATTATTCGTCTCTTCCAGAGATTGTCTCTACATACGTCGAATGCCTCATCTTCTCTTTTCTTTTCTTCTTCTGTTGTCTTTCTCTTCTTGCTCACTCCTTTGCTAACCGTCTGCGTGCTTAGTCCCCGCTTCTTTCCTGTTACGCTCATCTAATCTTCTTCTGCGTCCTTATCTAACATCATACCTTATTTCCCATAACCAGCTTAGCATACCAACATTTCTCTCTCTCTTTTGTCTTGGCTAGTACTGTGTGACTCTCTCTTAACAAACCGTCCTGCTCCCTTCTGTACTTTATTTTACTTTACGTCATCTTGCATAGCATCAACTCTCCAGTGCCAGGACGTTCCTGTTACATTTGTAATCTCCCTCCTTCTGCAATCTATCTCGCCTCTATTATCTCTCATCAACAACATGTGCTCTGCTCAATACATCTTGCTCTCCGTCGTCGACAATACTGCATTTTCCCTGTCATCACTCTCCATCTCCTTTGTACCTTGTACATCCTCTTTACCACAGATCTTGATGCTTATATCTCTCTTCGTTCTACCTTGACCTTTTCTCTTCCCTCCTTTCGTTGTCCTCATGCTACTGCTCTCCCCTCTTTCCTGGCGTCCCTTCTAGCTTCGTGCGGACCTCACTGCCCTATCTACCCTCGTCTCTCTAACCCCCCCTACACGTGTGCTCGTGAGCTCTCTCTTTCTCTCGTCTCAGCGTCTCTCTTTTCGTCTTGCTCCCATGGGCACTCCCAGCTTCCGCATCCCTCTGCGTGCCACCTCTCCAGCTCTCTGTCCTCTCTCTCCCTCTTTGCGCCTTTCCTCCCATGGCACCCACTACCCTCTCTGCTTTCCCCTGTGCTCTCTTCTCGGCGTCCAGCCGACCCTCTCGTCGTCCCTACCCTTATCTATACACTATTCCTCTCTCTTTCTCTCCTCTTCTACCTCTATCTATTCTATATCTCCTCATGCACTACGTCTCCCTCTCTTGCCTACATTCTCTCTCTTTCCCCATCCTCTTCTCGTCATTTCTCTCTCTCCCCCTCTGCATCCTACCCTCTTTTCCATCACTAACGTCCTCATGCGTTCTTCCTCTACCTCTCATTTTCTCCTCATCAACCATCATGCTCTGTTGTCTCTGCGCACTCGTTCTCAGATATGGCAGAGTTCTCTCGTCGCAGCTCCTTAATCTGTGATTTCTACCTCTCTCCCCTTGTATCATAAAAAACAATATACTATACCTGCTATTCTGTATTTGTAATGTAGCTAGTCTTAGATACTGGTACCTCACACCCAGCGTCTGCAATTTGATATCAGGTGGTTTTCAAAATTAAATTCCATTACGCGACTACTACAACAAATGCCGTCAAAATGCCTTCTTAACATATACTCAACCCTTCACTATTACTTAGCATGCCAGTAATGTACCTCCTGGTCTCTAACATCACAATATTTTGTAGCCCCCCCTGCTGATCAACTTGTGATCGCGTAACTACTATACTCTCACTACTCCTTTTTCTACTACAATCAATCTCTTGACTATTCTGCTCTTCTATCAAGCCACTCTAACAACTCGGCTATTCACATGTCATCTCTTTCGTTTCCTTCCATCCTTTACTACCTTCCTGTTGCGTTCATAAGATTATCTGCATGAAACTACATACGTGGGGGTTGAGCATGAACGCGCTCCCCTGAACTCGTGGTCGACTCTCCAAATGATGAGACCAAGCTAGTTAGATGTTGTACGTTAACAATTTTGCTAATATTATCTGTTAGTTCCCAGTTGTGAGTGACCACTGACCCCAGACAGTACGCGAGGATCCTGGGTGTGTGCTATGTCATGTGAGTCCCCCTTCAGCAGAAAACTGTAGGTGTTACCTTTAACCCACACCTTCCATTGTTACACAACCCAGGTCCTTTACTACGTATCCTGACCTGTACTACTTTCCCGTTCCTTGTTTCAAAGGCTGTCGACAAACACCACTCTCCACAACACTAGAGAACACCCGAGCTTATTCTATACTGCGATTGGATTAAAGCCAAAAAGTCCTGTCTTTTGATAATACCTCTGAGTGGCGGTAGACTTTATCATGCACTAAGAACCCCAAACCAATCTTAGTGCCGGGGGCTATTTTTTTTAGATGTGAACAAAAAACACCGTGATCTCACAGTCGACCTTCTTTTCAACCTGGCTTGATACCTGTGAGGGTCTTCTGATCTACTTTGTGACCTTGGTGCGTCTCGTAAACTTCAATTATGCCAGAATCACCTGACTAGACACTCTTATAGGACCCTCTTTAGTTACCTTGCTTCTAATATTATCCAATACCTAATTAAAGAACCTCTCTCATTGCCGTAGACCCGCTACCTGTTTGTGGCCATATGTCACCACGGTTCGCGCACTTCTAGTTTTCTGATGAAAGATTCTTCTGTTTGCCCCTGACCAACGAACGTACGGTGGAACATGTGTGTCCGCCCCGTGCTCCGTTTCTCCCATACTCCAAATTGTCACCCTCCACGTCCTGCCCGTCTGCCTCATCCTCTATGCACGAGCTGGCAGACAGCAGTTAGTACAATAACTGAGAACATCGTTTTATTGCAAATTCAGTCGAGCCGCGCCCAGAGCCGGATCAGGGCTTATTGGACTTTATCCTCGTAGAGTAAGACTCACTGAAGTACAGATATTAACAAAGATTTCAATTCTCTTAATAAGTTGGTCTGGTTGTCAGAACATCTGTTGCAGCGCTGTAGAGCGTTTATGACTCTGGAAACGCGATTAAAATGGGAAATGCTAAGAAGGTACTTTACCACTTAAGTACAGTACTGGGAGTAAAAATTACTTAGTATGTCTTGGGTAAATACATCGGTTTGCATGTCACAAACAAACAATTCATAATTAGACAGTTCCATATACACTATTGTCGCTTTCTCAGAAAAAGCCTACCACAAAAAGAAAGCTTTTTTAATCTTGCATTGAAGAGTGCGATAGATTCAAGAGAGTACTCGCTTCCTGATATGGAGTGGTAAGAAAGAGAACATATATGAGCATGAGCTAGCACGGAACTAGCGGTTCCGTCCAACCATATCTACGTTACATGTCAACTCAGCAAACCCCTCCCTATTAGATAAGCCCAGACGTTTATTTACTCCTTTGTTGTTATATAGTCGGTATATGCCAAGAAATGTATGTATTGCATTAGTATTTAATCGTAATGATTTCTATTTTTAAAAGCCGACAGATTCCACTTCAACTGCGCTCTGTTCGCTTGGTTTCCTGTTTGTTTGTTCTTTACCACGTCACCAAAAAGTATCCGGTTACAGCGCTCCCGGCAGTCCCAGAAAAAGTTCATGGAAAAGATCCGGATGATCAGACAGAGCTGCACGGCTTTCTGATATCCGGACAGAGCTGTCTTAGAGCCTCTCATGACTTTTCAAGCATTAACAGAAAGCGCTCTCGAACGCCTGACAGATCGATAGCCGTTGAGTGTGCTGTAGAAGGACTGACTGGACTGCCCGAAGCTGACTGACAGATGATTTATGGTCGGAGAAGCCTCGTTCAGAGGAAATAACCCCACTGTGAGTGACGTCACAAAGTTCACAGCTGTTTCTCAATCGATTCACTTCTCCGGTGTAGCTAGTTAAGTTACTTCTTCATCCCTCGGTTCTGATCTCGAGAAAAGTGTTACCAATCTTCCTTTCAACCCACCTAGACAAGGAAGGGACAAACCAAAAAATACAGCCAACGGGTTATTCGAAGACAGCCATTGTTCACCGATTGTAGTTTGCACTGAAGTCCTTCAAGTTTTCTTTTTCTACTGTCACCACCGGCAAGTATCCCAAAAACAACTCTCACTGAACTCTTAGGAGGAGTTAAGGAAAAAATCCCTCTAGCTATCAAGTCGAAGTCCCGGGAACTAAGTAAGGTCTCACCCCATGTCCGATCAAAAGACTATCCTGTTTTCGTTTGCAGATAGATCTTTAAGTTGAGATAGCTCAATTGTGTTTTCTGACCTACAAATGACTCAAAGCCCACTCTCTACATTTTATGAGGTTAAAAGACAGGATCTGTTGTGGCAAATTGCGAGAAGGGTCGTGAGGAAAACACCTGTGTGTGGTTGTGAAGTGAAAAACACTATTGATCGGGATTCTCCGTTTTTGATAAGCCAACTGGTTACAAGTCGACCTCAACCTCAAAAGCATCTAAAACCCTATATGTTGATGTACGGAGTGCACAATATCTAATTATGTTCTCTAAAAAGACAGGGCCAACCCACGAGACCACAATTCTCCCTTTGACTATGTTCATGTGGACATCTAAAAAATAGTGTCCTCTAAAGTTTGTCCGTCTTTTCAGACCTCCAACTTTTGTGTCCAAAAACATTTTCGTTAGGAGACAATGAAGGAGATCGGTAGAGCGTACCAGATACCCCAGAGAGCACTTGCTTCCTGCTAGTCGTTTTATGATACATAGTGTAAAAACTTATTTTGTTGTAGAAGATTATGACACCTTACATAAGGGCACATAAATATGCCTCCCTAACAGCGCGGCAGTCCCAGTCTCAGCGAATCCTATGAGGCACGCACTCCCGATGCACCTCCTTTCTATACCGTCTGCTATAGAGCGGCCTAGACCCCAATAGGACTGTCAACCAACTCACCAAGAACTCAAGTTTCACAAGCGTAACTAGATACATAACGGCGTCAGGTTACAGATTTCATCCACGTATCCCCTTCGCTTCTGCTTGGTTCTGCTCTCATCACCTCTCAAACGCCTGGATAACCTTCTTGACAGCTCCACCAGCAGCTGCACCAGGTCAGGACAAAGTGGCTTGGAGAGTAATAAGTACAGATCCCAAATATTTGGCATTATCCTGTTCATCTTGTGCTAGAATAACCCCCAAGGAAGTAACAGCAGACGAGACACATGCTCTGAAAACACCATTATATACTACTGTAGCGCTTTCATTTAAATCGGTGGTGAGATCCCAGAGAAGGCTACAGGTTGTCCGGCAGGGTTCATTTCCTGGAGCCCGAATGGGTGCGCCGCTCGAACTGTGACAAGCCCCCGTACTAGCTCACCATGCCTGGCTCTGACATACGCTCATCAATACTTGACCGCTATGTAATAGCATCAATGCTGGCGAGTCTGACGGTCTGTAAATTCGTCACTGTTTCTAGTCGCCGCCTAATCAACCAGAGAGACTCGACACAAGAACACAAGGCTTCCAGTTTGAAAGGAGTCAGAATTAAGAAGGACTGACATTAATTTTCAATAAAAATGACAACTGGTAATAGTTTTTATCAAAGATAGAAGCCCATGGGGGAACCCACATTGGCCCAGCTTGACGTTCTCCATATCCACAATAGGAACAACATCTAATGTATTACTTAACAAGGATAATAACAGATTTTTAAAAAAAATATACTTCATGAGGTCAGTCCTGAGTTCTAATCAAGACAAGCCATGTCTGTGAAATCTTTCTATCGCTCTAGCTGGTCGGTTCGTGAGAGTAGTGGAAACACAGAAAGAACAGCTAATCGCCCAGGTGTTCAGATGTCACGCGGTTCTGTTCCCGCCTGTTCTTTTATACCCCAACTAGTCTCTAACGTACTGTGTCTCGAGAGTATTTATCGTTAGACGCACAGCTGCCCAATGTTTTCAATCCAGTCCCCAACGTTGTGTCCAAGTCGAGTCCAATGATAGTCCTAGTGCATCTATTCAGTTATTTTGTAAGCAGATATTGTTGATCGCTAAATTCAGTGGAAGTTTCATTCTTACATCCCCTTACTATTTAATGACTCAAGTCATGGAATCAGTTTTAAAGTTCCCATCAGATTAACATAACGACTGTAACAAGTGGCCAAGCGACCTCTAGCAATGCTCCACAGCCTAAGAGCTGAACAACTCCACTATAATAAAGAAGTGAATATAATAAAAATAGTAAAAAAATGAAAATGGTGTGTTTCCTGTCGAGTCATGACCTACAAGTTGTAGAATAAAACCAACAATAGCGAAGGCGCCCGAAGCCCTTTTGTCCCCGGTCTCTCTGTCCACTCTTCTCCTCTCTCTTCTTCCTCATCACCTTCTTCTCTCTCTTCCTCTCTCTTCTTCTCTCTGCTCTCTCTCTCTCTTCTCTCTCTCGTCGTGCCAATTCTCTCGTGACCCGCCGTGCTTCTTTCTCCTCGCCACAAGTCTCTACCCTCCCGTTCTTATCTTTCTTCATGCTGACTCATCTACTTCATCTATCTCTCCCAGTCCTCTACATGCAAAGAATCTTCCATGGCCCCGTCAAGACCTCGTCCCCTACCTTACGTCCCACAAACTATGCTTCTCTTTACATACTTGCCACCTCTTTATCTCTCTCTCTCTCTCTCTCCCTCTCTTCTCTCTCCTCCTCTCTCTCTCTCTCTCTCTCCTCTCTCTTTCTCTCTCTCTCCTTCTCTCACTTCCCCTATCTCTCGGTCACTTGATTCTCCGCTCTCCTCTTCTCTCTTCTCACTCTCTCTTTTCTCTCCTTTCTCTCTCTCCTTCTCTCTCTCTTCTCTCTCTCTCTCTCTCTCCTCTCTCTCCTCTCCTTTCTCTCTCTTTCTCGCTCTCTTCTCCCCTCTCTTTCCCTCTCTCTCCTTCCTCTCTCTTTCTCGCTCTCTCTTTCTCTCTTCTCTCTCTCTCGCTCTCTCCTCTCCTCTCTTTCTCTCTCTCTTCCCTCTCTATCTCCTCCCTCATCTCTCTCTCTCTCTTCTCTCTCTCTTTCTCTCTTCTCTCTTTCTTCTTCTTCTCTACTCTCCTCTCTCTCTCTCTCTTCTCTCTCTACTCTCTCCTCTCTCTCTCTCTCCCTCTCCCTCCCTCCGCCCTCTCTACTCTCCCTCTCTCTCTCTCCCCCCCTCCCTCTCTCTCTCAACTACTCACTCGTCACTGCTCACGACTTCCCTCCCTCTCTCCCCTTCTCTCTTCTCTTCTCTCTCTCCTCCCTCCCCCCTCCTGCTACCGTTCCCCTCTCTCAAACTCCCCGGCCCCCCTCGCGCCTAAAAGCCCCCACCCCCCTCCGCTCCCACAGCTCGCACGTCCCCCCCCCCCCCTCACCCCCACCGCACCCCCCCCCCCCCCCCCCCCCCCTGCTCCACGCACCCCCCCTCTCCGCTTCCTCCGCGCCCCCCCCGACCCCCGCCGCCCACCCCCCTTCCCCATCTGATTTTCTCTACCCCCCGCCCCCTCTCTCTCTCCTCTCAGGATTGTTTTACACACTTGTCTCTCCTTCTCTGTTTTCTCTGTGTCACTGCTCTGGTATTTGACCCGTTTCTTCTCGCTGGTGATTGTTGTGAAGCAGGAAACGCCCTCAGCCCCGCCCCTTCCCCCCCGCTCGTCTGTAGCGCCTCCTGCAGGTGACACACAGGCAGCACAGCGCCGGTCCAACCCGTCTGTCCTGTTTCTATGTGAAAAAACGTCTCCACCCTGAGTTTTCCTGTTTACAGACGCTTCATTTCTCATGTTTACTGATCTGGAGGACTTAGAGGCAAAAACACAACATAAAGTCCAGCTGTTGTTTGTAAACGAGCTGAAGTTTGTTTAGAATATGAAGCGAAGGACCAGGATGAAATATTATCATGATTAAAACACTGGTAATATAGAATAGAGGAGATGCAGTTTATTATATAAAACAAAAGGCGTTTTCTCACATGAAAGTGCCAAGAACTAAGTCTCCACATTCTTTTAGCTCCTGTTTAGTCAGAGGAACTACCTTGGCTCCATGTTTGCATTCACACAGCAACAGTTTGAAAAAGTGGGGCTAAATAGTTTTATTATTGGCATTTTTATACTTTGAAACATTTAAATATGTTAGGTGGTGTTAGGAAAACCCCAGTTTCCCTTCTACGTAAATTATGACACACAAAAGCTAAAACATCACTGAAATAAACAATAAAAGACAATTATTTATTGTTTATATTTACAAAAAAATCTAATAATAGTTTAAAAATGTAAACATTTATTTTTGGAGTTACTTTTTACGTCATTTTTTTATCAAAGATAAGGAAAGTTTGTCTTATTTGTCAGAATATATAAAACACGTTTCCAAGCAAAGCTAGTGTTGTAAATGTGTTTGTGTAACCAAAAGGTTCCTGATCTGACTGAAAGTACCTGCCCCAGAGCAGGAGCTAAAAAAGTCTCCAAAGTTTGGCCCTAGTTCATAGTTCCTGTTCTGTGTGAACGCGCCTAAAATGGGGACTGGAACTAAAAAAAAGTACTAGGAGCTGAAAAAAGTTCCTACAGTGGGAAAAGGCCTATAATGAAAACAGATGTGTTGAATTCCTTGTGTTACAGCGGTTTTAACACACATCGTGCACTACGCTTAACACATACTTGTGTTAACTGAGTCATCAACCCACAACACATCTTTGTGTTAACCTACGAACCAATCAGATTGTAGGACACACAACAGCAGAAGAAGTTGGTTTGTTGTCTGAGTGGGAAGCACACACGTCTCACAGCGCAAAGGTCCCCGGTTCGATTCCCACGGCTCTAAACCCCCAAACTGTGTTGAATCATTTAACACAACAAAATGTGTTAAATGCCCTAACACAGTCACTGTGTTGAAATCAACACATGTTGAGTTGTTCTTAAAGAGAAGCTAAACCCTAAAATAAGTTTTTTTGTGTCTGGCATATAAATAATAGCAGGTGTCTGCTATTATTTTCTCAATTTTGAATGGACAATACACGCTGAGGTCACATAGCACCTGGAGCTGACATGAGAGACACAGCCAGTTTGTGACTATTTTGACCTGAAACCTGCTAATTTGATCAGTTTGCATTGAGCATGCCAAAAATGATTCAGAACAGTAGACAATGCTAACACACTAATGTAGTAAAATAACACATGTTGTGTTGTTTTGAAAGTGTTAAATCACACTTGTTTAATACAAAAGCGCTGCGTCTTTTGAGCGTGTTCTTCAACTGAACTGAAACCACTCTGGGCATTCCACAGATTACCTACGTCTGCTACACAAACACAGTTTTCACAATTCACTTTTCTCTGCTACATAAGACCTCATCACTTTTCATTTTAAATCTAACCAATAAGGTTCAACAAATATGTTTTTCAACCTTTTTTTTTTTATTATTAAATCCGTAAAAGTGCGGCCTTATATGCACAAAAAGGCAAAAATAATCTGTAATTCTGCTTCATCTGGCCTCTGCATCTTTGACCACAGACTCATGTTTCCTTCTTTAACCTCACAGCTCCGTAAAGCTCCTGCGTCGTGTTTTATTCAGACCTTTTCAAAGTTCCGACACATTTCCACGTTTTAACTTTAATAATGTATACGTAACGTCAACAGGACATTCCAGTGTGTTTCTCTGTATTTTACCTTCACAAATTACTCTATAGATTAGGAAATACAACGACTTAAAGCTGCACAATGTCACGATTTCAATCATTCTGAGAGAGATTATAGTGTAATTACATGTATCCAGTCTGAGCAGAGTCTGTTTGTGAAGGAAAAGCCGACACTGACTCCTGCTGTCCTCTCTGCAGAACTGCATCTGTGAGTCCTGATCTAAGGAAACATGTGCACTGAACCATGAGGATAATATTGGAGGTATTCCATGAAAGTGGCTTAACAAGTCTAGGCTTATCCTAAAATCCTGAGCTGAAACTAGCTTCATCTCCAACTTAAGCCTCAAGTGGTTCCATGAAAGAAATAAGCCTGAGTCTGAACAACGCTAATTCAAGCTTGAAGATTAATCTGGGCTGTGAGCTTTGCTCCGCTGAATGTGACGAGACCAGATCAATGGAGCGAAGACATCACTGAGAATGAGAGAGAAAAACACTTATTTTACATGATCTGACTGAAACACGAGAGGAGCCAAAGTGCACACGGACTATAGTTTGATTTGCATCGCAAAAGTTTTCAGTTTATAGTGGTTTATTCTGATGCGGGAGCGAGAGGCAGTTTACTGCGGAGATCCAGAGGATTTATCATCGTATTTGTGAGTAGTAGGCTCATCGTTTTTTAATGCAATGCACGGTTTTCCACTCCGCATGTGGAACTAGTCCCGCTGCGTAAAGTTGTCACAAAGTTGTAGCGTAACCTGAGCGTAAGTCTTCACAACCAGAACTGACCAATCAGAGCAGAGGATGTGTGTCCGTGGTGTGACAGGGTCAGAGACGAGGGAGAGAGATGCGATGAAGCGCTTTTGAGCGCAAAAGCAGCAGCACCACTCCACGGCTCTCACACTTTAGTCCTGCTTTCATTGCTTCATCCTTAAGAGAAATAGCTGCATGTCTGTGGGAGATCTTACGTAGTTTAGATTCACGTAGGAGTAGCCTACAAGTTATTTTTTCAGTTAAATATGTGGCTTTTTGTGCAGCCAATGTGACGTTTGCTCTTACAAACGCGTCTCTCCACAGCGAGAGCGGCTCAAAAAAGGATGAAAAGAAACGATCAGAGCGGTTCTCTGGTGCCAATGCCAAGTAAATAAAAGTGAATACAAGGTGACTTTATAAGTTGTGTTGGGACAGACAGAGAGATTTCACACAGTTGTGGAAGTGTGAGAGGATAAACATGAGATTTAAGACGTGTTTTGAGACAAAGCTAAAATAATCTTGGCTGTTAGCCTGGTCCCGACCAGGTTTATGTCTGTGCACTTGTTACTGCTGCGGCAACTCAGCGTCACCTCTGGGTTAGCCGCGTTAGTGGAACGGAAATGGAGATTTCATAAGCCTAGACTGGACAAATAAGCCAGGCTTTGGCTTTAGCTCGCTTCATGGAATATCCCAAATGTGTTGTTGTTGTTGTTGTTGTTGTTGTTGTTGTTGTTGTTGTTGTTGTTGTTGTTGTTGTTGTTGTTGTTGTTGTGTTGTTGTTGTTGTTGTTGCTGCTGCTGCTGCTGCTGCTGCTGCTGCTGCTGCTGCTGCTGCTGCTGCTGCTGCTGCTGCTGCTGCTGCTGCCGTTGTTGTTGTTGCTGCTGCTGCCGTTGTTGTTGTTGCCGTTGTTGTTGCTGCCGTTGTTGTTGCTGCTGCCGTTGTTGTTGTTGTTGCTGCCGTTGTTGTTGCTGCCGTTGTTGTTGCTGCCGTTGTTGTTGCTGCTGCCGTTGTTGTTGTTGTTGCTGCCGTTGTTGTTGTTGTTGCTGCCGTTGTTGTTGTTGCTGCCGTTGTTGTTGTTGTTGCTGCCGTTGTGTTGTTGTTGTTGTTGTTGTTGTTGTTGTTGCTGCCGTTGTTGCCGTTGTTGTGCCTTTAATTGGGCAAAATTAAACTAATGTACTGGCTGCTGTTGATCCGGAACATCTCATAATCTTGACATTTTATTCAGATTAAGTCAAGTTGTGACTTGCACTAAAAAAAATAGTTACATAACACTGTATGACCAAATGTCTTATGTTTTGATCAGAAAAATAAGGTATTTCATCAGTCCTTACACTATTGATTGATATCGGATATTAGCAGATACTAAAAACCAACAAATCGGAATCGATATCAGAACTGAAAAAGCTGGATCAATGCATCCCTATCGATGATCAAATTAAATCAAACTTCATTTATAAAGCGCTTTTTCATACAAACATTGTAACACACAGTGCAATGGGGATCTGTGCAATATGGATTGTTTTGTGTGACTTGGAGGTATGGCAGGAGGAGCATGTGCAATACAGATGAACTGTCTTTCTTATCTCTGTAAATTAACTTTTTGTTCAATATTCCATTAACACTGTCTTGCTTGTTTGTGTTTGTCCAGCTGAGAATAGTCTGTGTTTATTCTTTTAAAAACCTGCCAGGGGGTCTGCAGATGGAAATTAGCCCTAGGCTATAATCTGACATATATTTGTTTGAATGTTCATTAATATGCATTGTTCCCCCTTTTTCCTAAATAAATAAATAAGGACCTCAGTTTTGTCCTGGTTAATGCCGTTCAAAAGAGCATCCATTGGCCTGGTGTCATCAGGAGACATGGAGATGTAAAGCTGTGTATCATCTGCATAACTGTGGAGGTGATTCCATGTCTCCTGATGACACCACCAAGAGGCAGCATGTACAGGTTAAAAAGTACAGGACCTAAAATGGAACCCTGAGGCACACCACATGTGATTTTATGAACCTGAGAGAAGCACGTATCTAAACTTACCATAAAATCATGATGAAGATGATGTGTGTTTTTGGTTGTTTGTGTAGCGGCCTGAGCGACGGTCTGATTGATGATGATAATGAGGATGAGGATGATGATGATGAAGATTATGTCAATCTGTTCCATGGTTAAATTCAAACTGTTTAAAGCTTATGAAGAGCAGAGATCAACTGTTAAAAAAGTTTGTTCATTCAAGATTGTCTACAGACAGAATGAATTATACAACAATGAGAAACAAGGTGATAACAGAAATTAAAAAGGCAAAAGCAAATTTTTTATTTCAATTATGAAAAATGCAAATGGAAATGGAAAACAAATATGGCAAAATATTAACAAACTTCTAGTAAAACAAAAAGGGAAAAATAGTGATTTAGAATTGAAGATTGGGAATGAGCTTATTAAAGACCCTGCTATATTAGCAGATGAGCTTAACTCATTTTTTCCTGCGTTCTGTGGAAGAAGTAGCGGCCTGCTTTACAACACCTGATGTATCCTGCATTTCTAAAACAAATAATAAAATTTCCAACTAAATCCAATATCAGAGGTAGATGTTTTTAAACATTATAACAAAAATGAAAAATTCAAAAGCAAAGGATTATTTGGGTTTTGATTCAGGATTCTTAAAAACACACAAAATGGCTTTGGCCTATCCGATCACACATCTAATCAATTTATCTGTGAAACACTCCATTGTACCACAGACCTGGAAGATGGCCATTGTAACTCCGATTTTTAAAGCTGGAGATAAAATAATATGAGTAATTACAGACCAATCAGTATACTGCCAGTGTTTTCTAAAGTGCTTGAAAAATGGGTTGCAAAGCAGTTAATTGAACATCTTAATAACAGTCAGACGCCTTTGCATCCCATGCAGTTCGGCTTTCGTCAGCATTATTCTACTGAATCTGCAATAATAATGTTCCTAGAAAAGGTTAAAAGTAAACTGGATAGAAATAATTATGTTGGAGCTGTATTTTTAGACCTGAGAAAGGCATTCGATGTTGTGAATCACTCAATACTTCTATCAAAGTTGCGTCTTTTCAACTTCTCTGACCAAGCCATGAATTGGATGGCTTCATACTTGTCTAACAGAAAACAGTGTACTGTGGTCAATGGAGTGAAATCGTCTTTTGTAAATTATCCACTGGGGGTCCCCAGGGATCAATTCTGGGCCCAATTTTATTTTCTTTGTTTATTAATGATTTACCAGATGTTTGTAAAGATGTGGACATACAGTTATATGCAGATGATGCAGTGATCTATACAAGTGCAAAATCATCAGAAGATGCAGCTAAAAATCTTTCATCAGCTTTAGAACGTATTCAGAGTTGGCTTACTAAATCCTGCCTCCTCCTAAACACACAGAAAACAGTCTGTATGATGTTTTCCAAAAGGGCTTCAGACATCAGCCGTTCTAATGTGTTTTTTGGGGATCATGAACTCCAATTAGTAACAGAATTTAAATATCTAGGTGTGTTGTTAGATTCTACGTTGTCCTTTAAGAAACACGTTAAAATGATTTCTCATAGGATTAAATATAACATTTCCAATTTTAATCAAATAAGAAGTTCTTTAAACCGACGAAGCTGCAATGATGTTTTTTGCACTGTATGATTTTTTCCCATGTAAGCTATTGTATAACAAGTTGGTCTCTGACAGGTGTGACAATTCTAAAACCAATAGAAATGCTATATAAAAAAGCTCTGAAAATATTGGATAAAAAACCTTTCACTTTTCATCATTGTAAAATCCTTTCAAAGTATAATTTGCTGAGCTTTGAAAATTTCATAAAATTTAAAAATGCCTGTCTTATATACAAGAGCCTGCATGGGTTAGCACCACCGCCTCTTAAAGAACATATTAAATACAGGACCACTACATCACGAACCACCAGAGCTATAAGCAGAGGAGATTGTGTGATCCCTGTGAGAAAAACGGCCTTTGGTCAAAATGTTCTGTCTTACAAAGGCTGTGTTCAGTGGAACAGTCTACCTACTTTTGTAAGAGAAGCACCCACCTTTACTACATTCAAAAGTTATTTAAAGGAGTGGCTAAGATCAACACAAACATGTGAACACAATTCTTAGACTATATTTACTGGGCTTTAGGGTACATGCAAGACACATAGCACTTTAGGATTTGTACAATACACACAGCACTTTAGGATTTGCACAATATACGTAGCACTTTAGGATTTGCACAATACACATAGCACTTTAGGGCTCGTGCAATACACACAGCACTTTAGGGCTTGTGCAATGTACACAGCACTTTAGGGCTTGTGCAATACACACAGCACTTTAGGGCTTGTGCAATACACACAGCACTTTAGGGCTTGTGCAATTGTGCACATGGGCATGTGCAATAGAACAATAGGATTTATGCAATACACATAGCACTTTATTACATCTGATACGTATAACTCTTCAACTTTATTTAAATGTACAATAGCACTTTATTAACTCAATGTATGGTAAATTGTGATTTGTGTGACCCTCCTGAATTTGTTTGTTTTTGAATCTCTCCTGTCCTTCTGTGTAATCAGTTTTTAATGTGTTTTGTATGTCTTGTTGTCTTGTTTGTGTGTGTGTCTTTAAATGACACCATCAACCTGTCAAGGGACTACAGATGGAAACTAGCCAATGGCTAAAATCTGGCATATTTACATATGTATATATGTTCATTAATGTGCACTGTCCCTTTCTAAATAAATAAATAAATAAAAATAAATTATAATGATGTGTCTTTGGTTGTTTTTGCAGCGGCCTGAGCGACGGTCTGATCGGGGACATTCTCTGTCAGTATCTGGTGCTGCCAAACAAAATCTCCATCCCTCTGGTGGGAGAAGCTCAGCTGGCCCAGCTACGATTCCCCGTGCCAAAGGTTTGGAAAGTTTTTTTTTTTTTTTATTTCAAGAACCTAGCAATAGTTAATTAGATCACAAGATCACAAGGTTAAATTCAATCTTTGTGCTTAGACTTTTAATTTAAGTAAAGAGAGAGAGAGAGAAAGTCAGGGAGAGAAAGAGAGAGAGGGAAGGAGAAGAGATGGAGGGATAGAGAAAAAAGAGAAAAAGGAAAAAGAGAGGAAGAGAGAGAAAAAGAAGGGAGAGAGAAAGGATGGGGGAGGAGGAAGGAAAGAAATATTGACCATTTGCACGTGTGGTCACGCTCCTGGAGGGAACGCCACTTCTCCATGCTGGATGGCAAAAGCTCTGTCTGTGCGCATTACAGCAATGGAAACTTTGCCGAAAACTTGCTCGTTTTTAAGTAATTTTAATTGATTTCAATTGTAAAATGGCTGTATCTGGAACACGCTGCACTAGCAGGCAAGATTGAGGTTTTAAGCCTAAACCTGTAGCTTTTTCGTTTACATTTTGATGAAGATAGAAGACGCTAGTGGATGGAGCAATAAATCAAAAGAACTGGAATCCCTCTAAATCGCTGCAGATTTGCAGTGAACACTTTAAACAAGGTAAGTCAATGCTAAAGAGAAAAAAAATGACCTTTGACAAAAAAATAAATGCAATGAATATCTGAAACAGCCTGCATTATGCGTGGCTAACACTAGCCTCACAGCTAAGTGACTGAAAACCAACCTCTTGTAGCTTTTAAATCTGCTCCAGTGTGAGACAAAACCCTGTTTACCACAGAATGGTGCAAGTCATGAGGAGTAAAGTCAGACAAACTTGAAGATTTTATTTATTCGGCAAACATAGCAGGAGGAAGAGGGCATAAATCAGCTAGCATTCATTAGCTTTTCCAAATACCTTGCTTTGTGCGTGTCTAAAAGTTGTCCTACTTCCACAGACAAATGTACTGAACATGCACTAGAAGCATCCACTGCTTTCTTTACGGAAAAATAAGAAAATATGTGAGAATTTGTCAGTTTTTCCGCTCCCTGTAATGCTGCGTAAACGCACTTCTGCCATCCAGCATGGAGCAGCCACGTGATCAAGTGACGTAGGTGCAAATGGTCATAGAGTGAGAAGAGAGAAAGGGAGTGAGGAAATTGAGAGAAAGAGGAAGAAAGAAAGGAAAGAGAGAGAGTGGAAAGAGATGGGAGGAGAGTGAGGAAAAAAAGACAGAAAAATATAGAGGTTGGAAGATAAAAAGAGAGAGAAAGAGGGATGAGAGAGGAAGAGAGCAATGAAAGAAAGAAATAAAGAGAGGGAGGAAGAGAAAATAAAGAGAGAGAGAAGAGAGAAAAAGGAACATAGAGAGAGAAGAAATAGAAAGAGAGAGAAAGCGAGGGAGGGGAAAGAGAGACGGGAGGAGAGCGGGAAAAGAAAGAAAGAGAAGGAGAGAGGAGAGAAAAAGATAGAGATGGGGGTGAGTGGAAGAGAGAGCGAAGAGATAGTAAGAAAGAAAGAAAGAAAGAAAGAGAGATAGAGAGATAGAGAGATAGAGAGATAGAGAGATAGAGAGATAGATAGAGATAGATAGAGGATAGATAGAGGGATAGAGAGACAAAGTAGAAAGAGAAAGACAGAGAGAGGAGAGAAAAGAGGGATAGGAGAGCAAGGAAAGAAAGAAAGAGAGGGGTGAGAGGAGAGGGAGGAAGAGAAAGAGAGAGAAAAAGTAAGAGAGGAAAGAAAAAGAAAGAGTGAGAGAAGATAGAAAGAAAGGCAGAAATTTCACTTTTAAGTTAAGTTTTATTTCGTTACATAGACGAATAAAAAAAATCTGCTCTGGTGTTTCTCATGTGTCGCTGAGTGTTTGTGTTTCGGTCCATTTCTCCTCCTGACCCTTGTTAAACTCTTCTCTTCTTCTCATGTTTCTCGTCCAGGGCGTGTTGAGGATCCACTTCCTGGAGGCTCAGGAGCTCCTGGGGAAGGACACGTTTCTGGGAGGTTTGATCAAAGGCAAGTCCGACCCGTACGGAGTGATTCAGCTTGGCACGGAACTGTTCAAGAGCAAAGTCATCCACGAGACCGTCAACCCAAGTGGAACGAGGTCTACGAGGTGTGTTTTAGTCCTGGTTTAGTCCTGGTTTAGTCCTTCTTATGTCCTGCTTTTAATCCTGTTTTAATCCTGCTTTTAGTCCTGTTTTACTCTTGCCCTAGCACTGTTTTAGCCCTGTTTTAATCCTGGTTTAGTCCTGCTTTGAACCTCTTTTAGTCAACGTCTATAACGTGCGAAGAGTCCTGCTTATGTCCTGTTTTAGACCTCCTTTAGTCGAGGTCTACGAGGTGCAAAGAGTCCTGGTTTAGTCCTTCTTATGTCCTTCTTATATCCTGCTTTAAAGCTGTTTTACTCCTGCTTTATCCATCCATCCATCCATTTTCTTCCGTTTTATCCGGGGTCGGGTCGCGGGGGCAGCAGTCTGAGCAAGGACGCCCAGACTTCCCTGTCCATACACACCTCCTCCAGCTCTTCCGAGAGGATTCCGAGGCGTTCCCAGGCCAGTCCAGAGACATAGTCCCTCCAGCGTGTCCTGGGTCTTCCCCTTGGCCTCCTCCCAGTGGACATGCCCGGAACACCTCAGCAGGGAAGCGTCCAGGAGGCATCCGGTACAGATGCCCGAGACACCTCAGCTGGCCCCTCTCGATGTGGAGGAGCAGCGGCTCTACTCTGAGTTCCTCCCGTGTGAGTGAGCTTCTCACCCTGTCTCTAAGGGAGCGCCCAGCCACCCTGCGGAGGAAACTCATTTCGACCGCTTGTATTTGCGATCTTGTCCTTTCGGTCATTACCCAAAGCTCATGACCATAGGTGAGGGTTGGAACGTAGATTGACCGGTAAATCGAGAGCTTTGCCTTTTGACTCAGCTTCTTCTTCACCACAACAGTTCAATACAGTGACTGCATCACTGCAGACGCTGCACCGATCCTCCTCAATCTCACCTCCATCCTTCCCTCACTGTGAACAAGACCCTGAGATACTTGAACTAAGGACTCTCCACCCACCTGGAGAGGGCAAGGCACCTTTTTCCGGTCGAGAACCATGGCCTCGGATTTAGAGGAGCTGATCTTCATCCCAGCCGCTTCACACTCGGCTGCAAACCGTCCCAGTGCAGGTTACAGGTCCTGGTTTGAAGAAGCCATCAGGACAACATCATCTGCAAACAGCAGAGATGAAATCCTGTCCTCGTCCTGTTTTAGTCCTGTTTTAGTCCTGTTTTAGTCCAGTTTTAGTTCTGGCTTAAATCGTGCAGTCCTACTAGAATTATGATTTTTATTACGTTATTTGAACAAAGCAAGACTAACTAAGTTATCAAGTTAACCACAGAAAATACTTTTGTCTCACCCAAATGAAATATATTTAAATGTTTAAGTCTGTCTTCATTCTGTTGTTTAGGCTTTGATTTACGACACTTCGACGGTGAAGAATCTGGAGCTGGAGCTGTTCGACGAGGACACGGACCAAGACGACTTCCTGGGAAGGTAACGGACTCTAAAGCCAACAGATAATACAAACTCTACAGAAGAGATTCCCGTTAAATCCAGCGTGTTTTGTTTGTGTTTTTAGTTTGATGATCGATCTGGCGGAGGTGCAGAAGGAGCAGAAAGTGGACGAGGTAAAGCGTCGGACATGTTTTTGTCGACAGATTTACATTTGTCTGATTGTCTTTTGTGTGTTTCAGTGGTTTGCCCTGGAGGACGTCTCTCAGGGGAAAGTTCATCTGAAGCTGGAGTGGTTGTCTCTGCTCTCCAAACCAGACAAACTCGACCAGGTCACTGCCATGTCCTTTACTCTTTTTATTCTCTGTGCATTACTTACAGAAGTGTCTTACGGTAGACTTTCGACTCTCACCAACAAGTTACGACATTCCTAGTGAAATGAAGCTGTACTGCATACTTGTGTAGCCTAAAGCTTAAAACGTCTGAGAACGTCCTCGGGGTTCATCAGTTCTGTGTGAGTCATGAGCATAAGACCTACATTTATGTTTAAAATCAGTTTCTGCAGCTTTAGAAACTACAAAGTTCTTGCTGATTTTTAAGTTGTAAATGTTCTTTTTAGCCTGAAAACAACAACTCTGTGGCTCTAAGTCGGCACACAGCTGGCTAACCCACAATGTATTTTAAATATTAAGCTTTATAAAGTCTAATTGTTGTATGAATTACTATACGTAGGCCTTTATTTTAAAATGCAGCCCTCGACCAAGTCTGACTCGGATCAGTTTGGCCCCAGCTCCATTTGAGTTTGACATCCTGCTGGAAAAATACACTCAAGGAAAAAAGAAACGCAACACTTTTCTGAGTTTTTGAGGGGGGCAGAATCGTTTTATTTTTGTGATCCGCCTGTTTCATATGAACGCTACATCCATTTCTAATCCTTAGACCAACGCTTGTGGCGTTTACACATTTTCAGTCCAATAACAACCAAACAATAGAGCAACCCCCAAACCAAAAGTGACAGAGTTTCATCAGACTGTCAATAGTTCACTGACCCCCGTTGGCCCTGGACAGAGGTTATTCAGCCTCATGGATCCATCAGCAGTAGTGTCTGAGTTGATCCATTCTTCAGCTGCTGCTGAGTTTCAGGAGGATGTTCACGTTGGTGGACACGCACACTGTGCAGATCCCAGACATTTTCAATAGGTTTTAAGTCCAGACTCATGGCTGGGGTCACGTGGGGTCACACATTGTTGTTCTGAAACAGAGCCTCAACTTGGTCCAGAAAAGGGAGCACCACAGACCTCAGGATCTCATCCTGATAACAGAGACCATTGAGGTTTCCTTCGATGAAAACCAGGTCTGTCCGGTGATTTGCCGACATGGCTGCCCAAACCATGACACTGGGACCACCCCACCGGTTCACTTGGCCGCACAAGGTTCAGCCTCTCCCAGCGTCTCCTGTACACCTGATCTCGGCCATCTGCTCTGAAACACTGGAACATTTTTTTGTCACTGAACACGACTGGGACCATTGGGACCACCTTGGCAAAGTCCAACGACGATATGAGTGCACCATTCGACCCGAGCTCTAAGCACTGATCCAACATACGGCTCATATGGTGGAATATCGTCAGCGCGGAGGCCATTACGGATGGTTCTGGAGACACTGGCCTGTGGTGTGTCCCAATGGTCTCGGCTGTTTCATCTCAAAGGCAGTTCATGGATCCAGATTCTAGCTTTACACAGCTCTTTTTCATTTGTAGTCTGGAGAGGGGAGGAGCTAATGGACATGGAGGAAACTTACACAGACACGGGGTTAAACAGTATCAGGATATATCGTGACGTGTTTGTTCTAATCCTCCAGGTCCTGTCCAGTATCCGAGCCGACCGAGGCCACGCCAACGACGGCCTCTCCTCCGCTCTGCTCGTCGTGTTCCTCGACTCGGCGCGAAACCTGCCTGTGAGTATTAATAACTACCACAATCCCCTGCTCCTCCTGACCCGCCTCACCCTTTTATTTACAATCGACCCCAATGTGAACGTGCACTTTAGTCCAGCAAACGATCAGAAGTCCAGTCGATCCTGATGATTTTCAGATGTTTGCATGTTTACAAATCAAAAATGTGTCTGATTTTAACAAAGTTTTTAATCATTTCTGCTGATTTGGCTGACTTTTATAGCCGCGTTTACCTCACAGACGCCCATGTTTGTAGGTTATTATAAGTTCAGTTCCATAAAAAGTAGATTAAACACTGTTAAATGATCCTGTAGATTTGGTTTTAGTTTTTTCCTCTTCTTTATGTTTCTGTTTCCTTTTTCTCTCTGGTGTCTGTGTCCTTGTCTTGTTTATTTGTTTACTTCTCTCTCTCTCTCTCTCTCTCTCTCTCTCTCTCTTTCTCCTCTTTCTCTCTCTCTCGTCCTACTCTTTTTTTCTCTTTTCATCTCCCCCCTCTTCTTCCTTTTCCCTCCTCTATTCCTTTTTTCTGTGTTTCCTTCACCTTGTCTCTCTTCCCTCTCTGCTTCTCCTCTCCTCCACCCCGCCCCTCTTTCTCTCTCACCCTTCTCTTTCTCTTCCCCTTTCTCTCTCTCTCTTCCCCTGTCTCACTTTGCCTCTCCCTCTCCCCTCTCTCTCTCTCTCTCTCTCTCTCTCTCTCTTCTCCTTCCTGCTGCCCATTTTCTCTCTCTCTCCGGTCTCGCTCTGCTCACCCTCTCTTTGTTCTTTTTCTTTTCCTTCTCCCTCCTCTTCCCCTCTTTTCTCTTTCTCTCTTTCCCCACCTTCTCTTTTTCCTCTTCTCCTTCTCCCCCTCTCTTTTCTCTGTCTTGAGTCTGTGTTCGAGGGGCTCTCTCTCTCTCTCCTCTCCCTCTCTCCTTCCCTCTTTTCCTCTTTGTCTCCTCTCCCTATCCTCTTTCTCCTCTGTCTCTCCCCTCTTTTCTCACGCTTTCTTCTCTCCCATCCTCTCTCTCTCCTCCCCTCTTAATCCTCTCTTTCTCACTCTCTCTGTCCTCCTCTCTCCTTTCTCTCCTCTTCCCCTATCCTTCTTTTTCTCTCTCTTTCTCTCTTCCCCTCTTCTCTCTCTCGCTTTCTCTCCTCCTCTCTCCCTCTCTTCTCACTCTCTCTGTCCTCTCTCTCCTTTCTTCTCCTCCCCCCTGTCATGTCTTTCTCTCTCTGTCTCTCCCCTCTCTCCTCTCTTTTCTCTCTCTTTCCTCTCCTGTTCTTTCTCACTCCTCTCTGTCTCTCCGTCTCTCTCTTTTCTCTCTCTCTCTCTCCCTTTCTTCTCCCTCTATTTTCTCTCTTTCTCTCTTCTCTCTTCTCTTCTGAGTCTGTGTCGAGGCTCTGTGTCTCTCCCTCTGTCCTTCTCTCCTCTCTCTCTCTTCTCTCCCTCTCCTCTCTCTCTCTCTCTCTCTCTCTCTCTCTCTCTCTCTCTCTCTCTCTCTCTTTTATCCCTCTCTCTCTCTCTTCTCTATGGTCAGTCTGTGTTCGAGGGCTCTCTCTCTCTCCGTCCTGGAGCTCAGATGACCTGGGCAGACTTTCTGGATTTGTGTTTTGTGAGAACACGCTTCTCTCTACAGAAGTCTCTTTGTGAGTCTGAAAAACCCAAAACGCCCCCAGACTCAAACCCACTTTTAACACTCGTCACTAAAGATATTATACTTGTGCTGATGCAAAGTTTAACCTCCTCTAACCAAATATAAATGTGTTTACGTGAGCACAGTAAAAAGTAGCTTTAGTTTATTGGGGGTTTTTCAAGTTGTGATGTTTCTTGGGGATCTTTATTGACCCTTTGCGCCGTGATGGAGGCAGAAGTGTGTGAACGCAGCATTACAGGAGCAAAACTGATAGACTTATTTTATTATTTTTCCGTAAATAAAGCAGTGGATACTTCTAGTGCAGGTTCAGTACATTTGTCTGTGGAAGTAGGACAACTTTTAGACGAAGCACAAAGCAGGTATTTGGAAAAGCTCATGAATGCAGCTGACTCTTCCTCCTGCTGTGTTTGTGATTTAATAAAATGACTTTAGTCCTCATGATTTGTACCATTCTGTGGTCTCATACGGCGCTCCATTGTACTCACAAAAGTTTTTTTTAATTAAGAGATTTATATTTTTTTAGTAAGATATGTTTTCCTCATCATTTGACTTGCAGCATACGGGCATTTTTGCTGTTGCTCAAAGGCCCCGTCCACTCTGGGACTTTTTGGCCAAATAAATATAAACCAGACGCTGGAGCCACAGAAAACAGCTGCATATTTCAAAGGATGAGTGAGATTAACTGTCAACAGTCGAAGGATTGTGTTTTATTCAAAAAACTGCCGATTAGCGCTAGCTTCTTTCTGGTGGGTGAACAGCTCCACACACTGGCCGTCTTTATAATAGTCTGCTAACTGTAGCTTGAGTCCACAGACATATATGTTACGTTAACAGCTAGTTTCATACTTTTGTCGACCGTAAACATTGCAGTGAAGACCGCAGGCACTTATTTAACCACAAGTACATCTTAGCTATTTAGAAACATCAAGCTAGCACAGAAAAGACTACTCGTTGTGGATAAAGTCACTAGCTTAGCCTATACGAAGCGTGTGTGTATACAGAATGTGGGGGAAAACCATTTAAATTTTTTTTGGTTAGTACAATGGAGCGCCGTAGTCTCACACTGGAGCAGATTTAAAAGGTTCAGTCACTTGGCTGTAGATCCTGTAGGCCGGTGTTAGACACACATGATGCAGGTTGTTTCAGAGATTCACTACATCTTTTTTCTCATTAGTATTGACTTACCTTGTTTAAAGTGTTCACTGTAAATCTGAAACAACTCAGAGAGATTCCAGTTCTTTGGATTTCTTGCTGCTAAACACTGGCGTCTTCTATCTTCATCTAAGCTCCAGGCTTAGGCTTACAACCTCCTGCTTTAGTGCAGCGTGTTCCACAAGATACAGACTTTTACAACAGAAATCAAAGTGTCCACAGTTGTAACGCACAGACCGAGCTTCTGCCTCCATCGTGGAGAAGTGGACGTTCCCTTCAAGAGTCTGTCCACAGCTGCAAAGGGTTAATACAGGAAGAGCAGCCACAATTCTACTAAAGGAAGAGTAAAGTTACCAGAATTAGAGGTGGGAGTGCAGCAGTGGGTCCATACAGCTCAAGTCAGGTGCATCTCCAGGACAATTAGCAGCCCAAAGACTCGGGAAGGTCTTAAAACTTCAATCACGACTGACTATCAAAAATAAAAGTCCTTATTAAAGTGTAGAGTAAAGTTACATTGGATAATATTACTCCAGTTAAACAATGGTTGTTGTTGGTTTTTTTTTTTACTTTTTGAAGCTTTTCCTGCTTGTTTCAATGGAAATCTTGTTTCTTTAGCCAAAATATTCCACAGTGTGACATTAAATTGATGTTTATTGATGGAAGAATGTTTTTTTCAGTACTTAAGTAAGATAAAGTGTAAGACAGGGCTGTACTAAACCATCACTAAACTGTTTCTGCTTCTCTCCATCACATTTGTCTCGGTCTTAAAGGGACGGTCCTCACACTTTGTCCCTTTAAGACTGTCTCTAACACAAACGTCTGACTTCATGTGTGTTTGGTGCTGGTTTCCTGGTTTTCTCCATCGAGCAAACGGATTATTTAATATTTACACTTGTGCAAGATGTTTTTTTATTCACAATATTCTCAAACACAGACAGTCTGGTTCATATTCCAGATCTAAAAACAAACATTCAGCAGAACAACTCGTATCCTCCACACAAAAGCTCTTGCACAGTGTGAATATTAGCTCATCCTAAAGCCTCGGTTCATCGGTTCTCTGGTTCTGATTAACCTGTGTCTGTGTCTCACCCGTCTCACCCGGACTCACCCGAAGACGGCCACAGTCAGTAAGGTCCTCAAGGTAACGGCATGCTAACGCTAACACATGCTAACCACGCTAACGGCCGCTCCAGACCAAAGTTTACACGACAAAACGAGTGTTGGGCAGTAACCAGGCTCAGCCACTAGTGGTTCTGTCCAAACGGTAGACGCTGTGAGTGTGGGCGCTGTGGCTCCAGATGTGAGGGTAGTTTCCTTCAGTGAACCTGACACATGTCACGTCTGTGACTGTGAGCAGCTGCATTAAGATCACAGGCAAAAGTAACTGCAGCAGCAGCTTCAGTTTGAAAACAAGTCTAATAATAGAAATGTATTTGGTAAAAGTCTAGTCAAATGACAGGCTTTAACAACTTTGTCTAGAAATGTGTCTTTTCTTTTACGTAAAGCCTTTTGGCTTAATAAATGAACATGGGCAGTGTCAGTGTGAACGCAGCTCTCTGCCAGAGACTCATGAGATAAACCAGTAGAGGTCAGGTCACTTATGCGCTCAAGGATCACCGTAGCCACGCGCACTCATAATGGGCCGCTAGACCAGAGCCTGGCGGCTTTATGGTGGTGAACGAGGAAGAGCGCACAGAACCGTTTTGGCACAGTCCAGACCAGAGCCCCAGAGTGCTGTTTACCTGGACCATGAAGAGCACCAGACCTGTCCTGGGACTGTAGACACGGATGAAAGACCCTCTGCACACGTCACACCAGGACCAGGACTGGCTCCACCTTCTGTTCTGCTCATGTGTAATAAGGTTCACTAAATGAACTGGGATCAGGCTAAACAACTCGTCTGTGCCACGTGCTGGAGCTGCCTCTGGAGCTCAGAGCGGCCAACAACCAAAAACATCTCTCAGGCTTAGACTGGGGGCAAAATATCACCAGAACATGAATCAGGCAAACAAAGTCAAAAACTGGATTTTTATTATTTTTTGTGTTTGGATCGGTTTTGTACTGTACATCTTATTCAAAGAAGTTTTTTGTGATATTACGGGTGGAAATGTGGTGTATTTACAGCTTCGGCTGTGAAAGACCCCGGGCTGCCTGGGAGTCAAACTCAGGACCTTCTAGACAGAGCTGCGACTGTTGCACCTCCTGGTTCTTTTGACCGTCCAATCACAGACTCTCTCTTTGGTCTGGAGCGGCTTCAACACATCGACGCTCAGATTGTTTCATTCACACATTTACTGAGTCAGACATGTTCAGACGCTTTCATTCTGTCTTTGTATTTATCATTTAACACATTAACACTGGCACAAACCAGATCAGACTACATAGACCATGATCCTTTGCTGTGTCAGTGCAGCAAACATTAAACTACATTATTACAATTGTTACGCCTCCCGTACACAGACTGCGATGCGAGTTCGGGTCGAGTTCAGTACGTTTTTACTGCGACTGGTATCCCCCACTGACTGCGGTCTCCAGTGCTGCGGTGCTCCGACTGTGCTGCGACCAAGAGGGAGAGAGCGTCTGTAGTTACGCTGGCGATACTTCAAAAACACGGGAGTTCTCACGACTTTAGCATGCAAGCCCTTTGTGAGCGCTGATATTTGTCACAAGAAGGAAGAAACTCTGCACCAAACTTCGTGAAAATGCGCTTACCTTTAGTTAGCATCATTATGACCCGGAGGGAAAAGTTGTGAAGTCTCTCGTGTCCTGTTGTTTTTGCTGCTCCACATGGTTTTTAATCCAAAGCCTGACAGAGGAGCATCACGGGTGAAACTCTGGTCTGCCTCATTATGTCAAAGATATAACGGCTCACAGGACCTATTTTCGCCGCTACAGCATTAGCACCTCAGCGCTTGATCCACTCTTCACCGCGACATGTAAACAAACGGCGCTAGAGGATGATGTCATCGGCCTATGGCTGATGCTGCATTCATGTTCTCTCGGAAACTGTGAAGTTCTGAGCTCTGACTGAGAAAACGTATTTGAACACTGCTCGGGAGGGAATTTCAGCGCGGAAACTCGCCCGGAAGTGTTGGAGGCCGAGTTCCCTAGTTTGCGTCAAATGACAAGAGCCTGGGCAGGACTTACGGCAGGACCAGGGACAGGACCCACGGCAGGACCGCATGAGATTGGAGCAGGGCACTGACACAAAATGACAGGGATTTAGTTTTCTATGACACTGAGAGTTCTGCTTCACCAGTAAAACACATTTAAAACCTTAACACAGACTAAATGAGTTTACATCAATGCACCTTTACAGGTAATGTCCCAAATCATTTATTTATCAACTTTTTACCAACAAGAAAAGACACAGCTCCTCAGTAAGTTCATGAGTTACAACAATAAGAGTTTTCACATGACTTTTTTACGAATCTGCAAAGAAAATCAAGCTGAAGTTATGCAAATGTTTGTTGGTGTCACTGCTCCACGTGTGTTCACAAGCTGCTGTCATGAACGCTCTGATTTTGGGAGGTTCGATCGTTACGTAGATACCTCCGAGTTTCCCGAGGAACATGAATGCAGCAACAGATCAATTATGCGCCATGACGTCCGTGACTGCTGCGAGCTGCGACAAAAATAGACCCTCTACGGATTCTTTCCGCACACTCGCGCGACTGTCGGACGTGACTCGCACTGCACCGAGGTCTGTGTGCGAGGGCACATTGGTTTTAAGCACTTTCTAAGGGCCCAGACACACAGCAAGCGACAAAAATGACGTGCGTGAACAAGCGAAACTACAGCCGTGCGTCCACGCATTGGTGGCCACACCGCCAGATGCAGCAGATGCCCCGTGCGCGCCTGTGGTGCGTCATCGTCAGCCACTCACCCTGTGTTTTTCAATGGGAAAGCTGCTCAAGTTTGTCTGTCTGTGTTTCTGCTCTTGTATCAGGTCTAATCACATGAACAGGTTTATATTTCCCCTCTGGACCGGCTGATCACGGCAAACGCGAGGTTTTCAATAGTAAATATGAAAACTCAAGCAGGCAGTTCTATTGAAGCAGGGCTCCGTCACACAGTCCAGACCTGTCCCAGGACATGTGGTGCTGATGGCCAGAGCACACATACAACTGTAGAAGCCTGATTTCTCTGTATTCTCTGTATTCTACGCAGCTACGCCAGCGTCAAGCGACAAAAAAAATAGGTTGGATCCTTTCGCTCCCGATTCTTGCGCGCCCAACGCTCGCACGACGACACGCTCGCTACGCGCGTCAAGCGCCGGGTGTGTGGCCGGTCTCATTGACTTGGCATGTTTTCTAAACGATACGCGTGCATCGTTGGGCTATTTTTAACGCGCGTAGGGCTTGCGTAGCGCGAAATACGCTTGCAGTGTGTCCCTGGGGTAAGTCTTGCGTGAGTCGTGCGAGTCACGCCTCGCATCGAACTCGCAGTCAGTGTACGGTAGAGACTTTTCTGTAGACATTATACATTTATGCTTTTATATTTATCCAAGCAAACAAAGACAGAAGAAACGTCGCATATTGAACAGTAAATGTGCTGAAGAATAAATCTAAACTTTCCATGTTTGTCCAACTCACTGATCTTTACGTGTGAAGAAACTGTTATAATCAATCAAAATGTTTTTCTGATTTCTCAAATTGTCTGTTTAAATTTGGGATTTGTTTTTCCACAATTCTAATTCCTGTAAAAGCTTCTGTCACGTCCACTTTCCTCAACAATTATCACATCATTTTAAATCTTTTACAACTAGTCCTGCACCGTTAATCTTACGTGTTTAGTTATATGTTTTAATACTTTTAATTTCTGACCAAATACGAATAAATTATGAATCATATTTTCGTCAATTAAATCTTTCTTTAGTCTGATCAATGTTTTTAATTCAGAAAATACCTCGCACAATCTACAAATCAAAGCCTAATCTGAAGTTTTGAAGTGTCATGTCGTCGATAAAACTCTCACTTTTTCCTTTTGTGTGAATCAGTCGGGTAAGAAGGTGACCTCTGACCCCAGCCCGTTTGTGCAGTTCACCGTGGGACACAAAAGCTTCAACAGTAAAGTGAGTAAAGACTAAATCTGACCCTCCTCGTCGTGTTTTCTATGATTTAAAACCTCTATCGTTGTGTTTTAGGTGCGATACAAGACCAACCAGCCGGTCTGGGAGGAAGCCTTCACGTTCCTCATCCACAATCCCAAAACGCAGGAGCTGGAGGTGGAGGTAACGTCGTGTTTGTGTCGATCTGTCTGTGTCATTTCAGCTTATCACAAGGTAGACCATCTTTAGTACCAGCCGCTAACGATAGAAGAAGAAACGGACTCCAGCGCGGTTCGTTTGTGATGTGAACTCTGAAGGCTTCACTCCGGCCCAGCTCGAACTTTTGGATCGGTAAAAGCTTCCGTAGTGCGTAGACTGGTGATTAAGGCTGCATTCACAATACACTTTAGATTGGGATCAGGATTCGTTTGTCTGGATAGTTCGGTTCGATTGGGTAATTGTGAACGCGCAAACGAATTCTGATCCGCGACGTTTTCTTTTTAAAGACAATGTGTTTGATGTATTGACCTTGTCGACATGTTTCGGCTGCTGTCAGCGAGCCATCTTCAGGACAGTCACCGGTGTAGGTGGTGACATGTTGTATTTCAGCTACTTCCTGGAGGCGTGGTCAGCCCGTCGGTCAGACTGACCACGCCTCCTGTCGCCTGGTGGTCTCTGGAGGAGGGTGTCCAGGTATGGGACAGGAGGAACGCCCCGTCGTCGCGGTTGATGCTGTTGGTGCCCCGCTTTTAAATTTTCCTGAAGCAGAACAGGAAAATTTAAAGTCAGCCATATCAGACCACTGCAAGAGAAATAACCACATTATGGATTGGGACGGGGCCCGAGTCATCGGATCTGAAAACAACAAATATAAACGCTGGATCAAGGAGGCCATCGAGATCAGAAAGCGGGGCACCAACAGCATCAACCGCACGACTGGGCGTTCCTCCTGTCCCACACCTGGAACACCCTCCTCCAGAGACCACCAGGCGACAGGAGGCGTGGTCAGTCTGATCGACGGGCTGACCACGCCTCCAGGAAGTAGCTGAAATACAACATGTCACCACCTACACCGGTGACTGTCCTGAAGATGGCTCGCTGATAGCAGCCCAAACATGTCGACAAGGTAAATACATCAAACACATTGTCTTTAAAAGAAAACAAAGTCGTGAAATAAATGAAGACAAAATGAACATTGTTGGAGAATTCTGATCCGGTCCAAAATGCCCAAATCTGGTTCGGTTGGAGAGATCGGTCTCTGGAGCGGTTCGTTTGTTTTGTGAAGCAAACGGAGCGAGAGCGAAACAAAACCAGGAAGTGAACAGAGACGTGATCCGCGCTGAGACACACGTGAGGCTCAGAATCACAACGGCCCTTTCCCAAACGGCTCCCTACTCACTTCCCTGCACCCTAAACACTACGTTTTGCGCGTTCCCGTGAGGTGAGTGTGTCTGAAATGCACAAGGGCAGAGTGAGTAGGAGACAGTCAGACATTTAAAGGGACTGTACCTGATTTTTGCATCCTAAAAATGTAAACAAACAGAAATAATTAATTTTATCCTTTTTCCTTCAGGCTACATGATTTCCTCACGTAGCTAATGCATTCTGAGCTTCAGAATTGTTCATCATGATGAGTTTTAATGTTTTTTCACAGCTTTTAGCAGTGAGGTGAGTCACTATGCTAACAACAGTTAGCTACAATGCTAAAAACAAAACAGAAAAAGCTGCACACAAACGGGATTTTATTAGACATAGACAGGACTTTGGGGACTAATTTCCACCTGAATAGATACATTAACAAGGCATCAGTGCTAGGGGGAAACTGCTTTTAAGTTATTTTGTTGCAAAAAAATCAAGTACAGTCCCTTTAAGAGCGAGTGAGCAGCAGGTGCCCACTAAACAGGTGTGTGTAACACTGAAAACAGCCCCACGAGAAACACACCTGATTGAGATTAGTTCCAGCTTTTTATAAAAGTTTAAAAATATTTAATTAACCATTTAATTTCCAGCTCTAATCATTTTAAAATGAATGAAGAAAATATACTGATGCACATTTAGCTTTTATTTGTCCTGAAAATACTGTTGGACTCAAAATGTTTTGGAAATGTTTAATTGTCTTGTAACTAAGAAAAAGGCTGGAATAATTTGCACCTCAGACACAAATTACAATATGATATAAAAATGAAATCAGGACAGAAAGTACTTTGATATTGTGACTCACAGGGCAGAACTCTCACTGTAAACACTTGTGTCTCATTTGTTTGTAATGATGGAACTGGTGAGAAGAGGAATATTTGGGAATGTTGAGGGAATTTTATATTTACATTTTTTGTCAAAACAAACACTAAACAAGACAAGCTCTAAAAGTGCCCAGTAGGTGGTGATAACGCTGCCTTCCAGAGTCACTAAGCCAATAAAAGAAGAAGTGGTGAAGTGTGTCTGAAATCACAGGAATGAAGGGAACTAAGGAGTGTCCCTCACAGAAGTGGAGTGTGTAGTTGTTAGGGAGAGGGAGTTGGGACTGGTTTGGGAAAGGGCCAATAATGAGACAAATAATACACAAAAACACATGAAAGTAACAGGAGAAGGACGGGGGATGCTTCGGGTATAATTAATTATGATCACACGACCGTATGTCACCGTTTTCTCGCATTATTTACAAAAATACTAAAGTTATAACTCTTAGATGAAAGCGAATACATAAAGTAACACTACAGTCACATTACTGCGGGAAATGGTCTATATTCATCTAATATTTAGTTACACAGCTAAATGAGCAGAACAGACCTTTCAGAGCAGATTTACACAAACAGATGAACTTTCTGTACGTTTTACTCTCGGCATTTGGAACGAAATGCCCAGCCCTCCTCTCTGGTCTTCTAAAGTGAAAGTGAAAGTGTCTTTGCTCCGACACTTCGTCTGTCACTTACTCTGGTCCTGTTCATGTGAGAGAAGTTGTGATAGATCCATAAAAACACAAATATAAAGTCCAGCAGCGTGTGTTTCTGATGTAAGTTAGCTGTAGCCGCTGTTAGCCCGAGAAGCCGGTGTCTTCTTTGCTGCTGACGTAACGTGTTTCTGTCACACAGCGCCTCTACAGGTGAGGAGCAGAAGTGTCTCTACTGCGCTGGTTCGATTGGCAAAAGTGTGAACAGAACCGAGCCAGTCTAGAGAAAGAGACAATAGGCCTTTTCCCACTGTAGGAACTTTTTTCAGTTCCTAGTACTTTTTTAGTTCCTGTCCCCATTTTGGGAGCTTTCACACAGAGCAGGAACTATGGACTGGGGCCACACTTTAGGGACTTTTTTAGCTCCTGCTCTGGGGCAGGTACTTTCAGTCAGACCAGGAACCTTTTGGTGACACAAACACATTTTATACTGCTACTTTGTTTTACAAATTCTCACATTTAGGTAAACTTTCCTTATCCTTAAGGAAACATATTTAAAGGTTGAAACTCCCATAATGTATTTATTTAATTGGTAAATAGTAGCCTATAATACTAATACTAGGAATTTCAGTTAATCATTTGTTTTATTGTTAATCCCAGTGATGTTTTTAAGTTTTGCACATTATAGTTTAATGTGTAAACAAAAAAAGATAACTTTTGTTTTCCTAACACCACTTAATGAACTATTTAAATGTTCCAGACTTTACAGATGCTAATGCTAAAGCTAGTTAGTTCCACTTTCAGAGACTGCTGCTGTGTGAACACAAACATGGGGACAGGGTAGTTCCTCTGACTAAACAGGGACTGGAGAAATGTGGGGACTAGTTCTGGTACTTTTATGTGGGAAAACGCCTAAGGTTGCAATTTTGGTTCCCAATCGAGCCGAACCCGGTTCGATTTGTATTGTGAATGCAGTCAGAGACTCCAGAGAGGTTCACTTGTGACGTGGACGCTGACGGCTCCAGTTCACTCCAATTTGTACTTAGGGTTTATAAAAGCTCCGTACCGCACAGAACCCAACTTAAACTCAAATAAACTCCAAAATGCAGATTAAAACCAGAGAAACAAGTTGTAAGATGTAATGTGGTGGTGCAGTAGTGAATAATCAATGTTATGTTGCTATTATCAGAGTCATGCACCACTGCAAGCAGGTGTGTGCACACTCATGGAGACGTGTGTGTGGTGTGTGGGTTGAATTCTAATTGTTGAGTAGTCAAGGTGGTTAGTCAATGACCTCACTAAAAAGCCTAAAGGTGAAATGATTTTTCCTTTAACGATTATTAGAAACATCTCTGTAATACTGTTCGTCTAATATTTGATATTGAAACTGAACTCACTTGATTTGATCTTCCAGAGTTACATAGTCTTGAGTCTGATCGTGTTGCATGTAGAGTTTAATTAGTGCTCACAGATCTCAGACTTGTAATCACACCAGTCCATCACATACAAACTCCAGACAGGTTATATTTGTGTGTTTGTGTCCAGGTGAGAGACGAGAAGCACGAGTGTTCTCTGGGCACGCTCACAGTTCCTCTGACGTCGCTGCTGGAGGCCAAAGACATGACTGTGAACAAGAACTTCACCCTGAGGAGCACCGGACCCACCTGCAGCGTCAAGATGAAGATAGCTCTCAGGGTTTGTTCACTTTTACAATACAGTCTTTGCATTTCTGCTGCTTGTTTGCATTGAACGAGATTCTCACACTTTCTGTACAACGTGACCCTGTACATACCCATGTATAGTCACCAATGACTATCCCTGCAAATGTTTTATATTTTCCTACATCTGTTTTCCAAATATGAGTAAGGTTAGGGTTAAGAGTAGGGCTGGGGTTAGAATACATAGTTTGTGTAAGTTTGTGGCTTTGAGAGTTGCTAAATTTGGGTGTCCAGTTTGTACAGAGAGAGGTTTTCGGCCTGTAGTGAGGTGTCGGCGGTTCTCTCCGGGAGTACCTGGAAGAACCTGCAAATTCTGTCCAAAAAGATCATGAGATGTTGATTTTGGTCCGATCCACAATCTCCTTATTGCACACAGAGCCAGCAGGGTTATGTTGGGTCTAAACTCATGTTCAAGAGCTCTGATGCTTTAGCTTCAAGTGATGTCAACTTATGGGGTCTTAAGCATAATTCATTTATAACTACAAGGCGAGAGACAAGTAGGAAATGGACACTCATAAATGATGCTCCAGCCTGAACAGATTCATCATTGTAAACTACGAGAGCAAAGAGTCTTCTCCTCACCTGGAGAAACGTCCAGAGCGTCAGGTCAGCTCCTCCTGATCCAAGCGTCCTAATGTTTTCTAAAAGAGCGTCTGTGCTGTTTCCTGTGAATGCTGCGATTTGACACAAAACAGTGAGTTTGAGTAAAGGCACACCAAAGACCTAGACTAGGACCACGTACTCACGAGGCGCGCCTCCGCAGGCATACACACCCTGCAGCTGCAGCAGCTCTCAAAACAACTGTTTTATGTAGTTTTAATGTGTGAGGGTTTGGGTCGGGTCCTTAATATTAAGCACTTTGTTTTAAGGCAGGTCACAAAAAACACAGACTTGTGCATCACTAACTGCTACTGTTTCTGTGTAAAATGAGGTTTTAGATATTTTATCTAAATTTCTCTCACCCACCATCTGAACGTATGACATTATCACATTCTACAATGTGAAGACAACTTATTTAAAGAGTTAAGACCTCACATATCAATCCAGGTGCTAAAGTGAAAAAGAAAAGGAAACATGTCACTTTGTAAACTAAACCCTGTGCTGTTGTTCGTTCAGGTCCTGTCTTTGGAGGAAGGAAAGGACGCGCCCTCCTCCTCAGACTCCGCCCCCTCGTCAGTGCAGGTCCGTAAGTCCAGCTCCAGCTCCACTCCTCGACCGTCCATCTCCTCCGACAGCGGGCTCAAAACTCCGTCCCAGCCCCCGGGCGTGCGTTCGGCCTCGGTCTCGGCTCAGGACCAGGGTCTGAACGGAGGCCTGCAGAAGAAACCCTTCACCCAGTCCAACCTCAGCATCTCTGGCTCGCAGCAGCTCCTCCCCGGAGGCAAAGAACCCACTCCCTCCATTGCATCGGACATCTCCAACCCGTCTGCTGCCCAGGAGCTGCAGTACAGGCTCTCGCAGCTGCAGAAGTGAGTTTTTTACCTTAATAAATACTATGTTCTTGTGTTTTACATAGTTTTTCTCTGTCGCTCTATGATCATGCCTTGTTCTGTGAACCTTGTGTGATCAGAAGGAAACAGGCATTAACAAGCTGGTTTGGCCTCCTGTGGCCAGTAAAACTGTAGTTGACCAAAGAAATGTTTGTTTTCTAACTTCAGAGTTAATACTCTCACTCTGAAGTTAGAAAGTGAAGTTTGATCTGGCAATGTATTTGGCCCAAACTGCATAAAAATATATTTAAATGCAATAGAGTTTATCCAAAGGCAATAATTTATACATGGAAATAGAAATTAGACCAATGGTTCACTCCTAAATCTTCAGCTAATTCACTGCTTTTTGTTGCCGTTTATAATACATTTTAAAAAATATACACTACCGTTCAAAAGTTTGAGAAAAGCAGTGTTTTTCTTCAAAGAAGATATCTTTCAACTAATCAAAAGTATGCTCTGTACATTGTTAATGTCTAGCTGCAAATGTGAGTTTTTTGGTTCAATATCTACACAGGTGTCTAGATTAAACTATCACTCCAGTGTTTTAATGATCCACTGAGTTTGATCCTTGTGTCAGAAGATAATGGATGATTAGAAAACCCTTGTGCATGTCATGTTAGCACAACTGAAAGCAGTTTAGTTGAAACAAAGACACAAACTGTAGCAGCAACACTAACCAGCGCTGTTGTCGGGCTAACTCCAAGAGTTTATCACTGTGAGAAAACAAAAGTTAGGCTGCTAATTCAACATTTATGAATGAAACTCATCTTTACGAGCTCCTTTTCCTGTCAGTCACAAAGGACTATAGCATCAGATCTGGAGAGAAACTGTAGTGAATGAAAGATCCCAGTCAATCATAAGAAGAGGTCCTCATAAGTCCGTGTCCCGTCAGAATAAAGTCCTGATAACTCCTCTCTTCTGTGTCCTGTCAGAATAAAGTCCTGATAACTCCTCTCTTCTGTTTCCTGTCAGAATAAAGTCCTGATAACTCCTCTCTTCTGTTTCCTGTCAGAATAAAGTCCTGATAACTCCTCTCTTGTGCGTCCTGTCAGAATAAGGTCCTGATAACTCCTCTCTTCTACGTCCTGTCAGAAGAAAGTCCTGATAACTCCTCTCTTCTGTCTTAATTGAATAAAGTCCTGATAACTCCTCTCTTCTGTCCTGTCAGAATAACGTCCTTATAACTCCTCTCTTCTGTCCTGTCAGAATAAAGTCCTGATAACTCCTCCTGTCAGAATAAAGTCCTGATAACTCCTCTCTTCTGCGTCCTGTCAGAATAAAGTCCTGATAACTCCTCTCCTCTGTGTCCTGTCAGAATAAAGTCCTGATAACTCCTCTTTTCTGTGTTATCAGAATAAAGTCCTGATAACTCCTCTTTTCTGTCTTGTCAGAATAAAGTCCTGATAACTCCTCTCTTCTGCGTCCTGTCAGAATAAAGTCCTGATAACTCCTCTCTTCTGCGTCCTGTCAGAATAAGGTCCTGATAACTCCTCTCTTCTGTGTCCTGTCAGAATAAGGTCCTGATAACTCCTCTCTTCTGCGTCCTGTCAGAATAACGTCCTGATAACTCCTCCTGTCAGAATAAAGTCCTTATGACTCCTCTCTTCTGTCCTGTCAGAATAAAGTCCTGATAACTCCTCTCTTCTGTCTTAACTGAATAAAGTCCTGATAACTCCTCCTGTCAGAATAAAGTCCTGATAACTCCTCTCTTCTGTCCTGTCAGATAAAGTCCTGATAACTCCTCTCTTCTGTGTCCTGTTAAAATAAAGTCCTGATAACTCCTCTCTTCTGTTTTCTGTCAGAATAAAGTCCTGATAACTCCTCTCTTCTGTGTCTTGTCAGAATAAAGTCCTGATAACTCCTCTTTCCCTTTTCCTGTCAGAATAAAGTCCTGATAACTCCTCTCTTCTGTCTTAATTGAATAAAGTCCTGATAACTCCTCTCTTCTGTCCTGTCAGAATAACGTCCTTATAACTCCTCTCTTCTATCCTGTCAGAATAAAGTCCTGATAACTCCTCTCTTCTGCGTCCTGTCAGAATAAGGTCCTGATAACTCCTCTCTTCTGTGTCCTGTCAGAATAAGGTCCTGATAACTCCTCTCTTCTGCGTCCTGTCAGAATAACGTCCTGATAACTCCTCCTGTCAGAATAAAGTCCTGATAACTCCTCTCTACTGTGTCCTGTTAAAATAAAGTCCTGATAACTCCTCCTGTCAGAATAAAGTCCTTATAACTCCTCTCTTCTGTCCTGTCAGAATAAAGTCCTGATAACTCCTCTCTTCTGTCTTAACTGAATAAAGTCCTGATAACTCCTCCTGTCAGAATAAAGTCCTGATAACTCCTCTCTTCTGTTTTGTCAGAATAAAGTCCTGATAACTCCTCTCTTCTGTTTCCTGTCAGAATAAAGTCCTGATAACTCCTCTCTTCTGTGTCCTGTCAGAATAAAGTCCTGATAACTCCTCTCTCTGTCTCGTCAGAATAAAGTCCTGATAACTCCTCTCTTCTGTCTTGTCAGAATAAAGTCCTGTTAGCTCCTCTCTTCTGTTTCCTGTCAGAATAAAGTCCTGATAACTCCTCTCTTCTGCGTCCTGTCAGAATAAGGTCCTGATAACTCCTCTCTTCTGTCCTGTCAGATAAAGTCCTGATAACTCCTCTCTTCTGTGTCCTGTTAAAATAAAGTCCTGATAACTCCTCTCTTCTGTTTTCTGTCAGAATAAAGTCCTGATAACTCCTCTCCTCTGTGTCTTGTCAGAATAAGCCCTGATAACTCCTCTCTTCTGTGTCTTGTCAGAATAAAGTCCTGATAACTCCTCTTTCCCTTTTCCTGTCAGAATAAAGTCCTGATAACTCCTCTCTTCTGTCTTAATTGAATAAAGTCCTGATAACTCCTCTCTTCTGTCCTGTCAGAATAACGTCCTTATAACTCCTCTCTTCTATCCTGTCAGAATAAAGTCCTGATAACTCCTCCTGTCAGAATAAAGTCCTGATAACTCCTCTCTTCTGTCTTAACTGAATAAAGTCCTGATAACTCCTCTCTTCTGTCCTGTCAAAATAAAGTCTTGATAACTCCTCACTTCTGTGTTCTGTCAGAATAAGGTCCTGATAACTCCTCTCTTCTGTGTCGCGTCAGAATAAAGTCCTGATAACTCCTCTCTTCTGTGTCCCGTCAGAATAAAGTCCTGATAACTCCTCTCTTCTGCGTCCTGTCAGAATAACGTCCTGATAACTCCTCTCTTCTATGTCCTGTCAGAATAAAGTCCTGATAACTCCTCTCCTCTGTGTCTTGTCAGAATAAAGTCCTGATAACTCCTCTCTTCTGTCCCGTCAGAATAAAGTCCTGATAACTCCTCTCTTCTGCGTCCTGTCAGAATAACGTCCTGATAAGTCTTCTCTTCTGTTTTGTCAGAATAACGTCCTGATAACTCCTCCTGTCAGAATAAAGTCCTGATAACTCCTCTCTACCGTGTCCTGTTAAAATAAAGTCCTGATAACTCCTCTCTTCTGTCTTAATTGAATAAAGTCCTGATAACTCCTCTCCTCTGTGTCTTGTCAGAATAAAGTCCTGATAACTCCTCTCTTCTGTTTCCTGTCAGAATAAAGTCCTGATAACTCCTCTCTTCTGTGTCCTGTCAGAATAAAGTCCTGATAACTCCTCTCTTCTGTTTTGTCAGAATAAAGTCCTGATAACTCCTCTCTTCTGTGTCCTGTTAAAATAAAGTCCTGATAAGTCTTCTCTTCTATCTTGTCAGAAAAAAGTCCTGTTAACTCCTCTCTTCTGCGTCCTGTCAGAATAACGTCCTGATAAGTCTTCTCTTCTATCTTGTCAAAAAAAAGTCCTGATAACTCCTCTCCTCTGTGTCTTGTCAGAATAAAGTCCTGATAACTTCTCTCTTCTGTCCTGTCAGAATAAAGTCCTGATAACTCCTCTCTTCTGTCCTGTCAGAATAATGTCCTGATAACTCCTCTCTTTTGCGTCTCGTCAGAATATAGTCCTGATAACTCCTCTCTTCTGTTTTGTCAGAATAAAGTCCTGATAACTCCTCTCTTCTGTGTTATCAGAATAAAGTCCTGATAACCCCTCTCTTCTGTCCTGTCAGAGTAAAGTCCTGATAACTCCTCTCTTCTGTCTTAACTGAATAAAGTCCTGATAATGTTTGTTTGTCTGTGTGTTTAGCGGCTCGGGACCCAGTCAGTTTCCTCTGGGAGAGATTCAGCTGACGATCAGACACAGCTCTCAGAGGAACAAACTCATCGTGGTGGTTCTCAGCTGCAGGTAAACACTCTCACTACTGTTCACATTACTACTGTTACTTTTTTCATGATGATGACTCTGAAGTCTGTTCTGCTTAAGTGTACCGTTAAAGTACTTGTATTGAATAAAATCTAATGGTACCCAGCCCCAGTCAGGAGGTTAAATGTAATAGTTTTCTCTCTTCTCTTGCAGAAACCTGATTGTGTCATGTGTAATAGTTTTCTCTCTTTCTCCTACAGAAACTTGAATGTGTTTACCATTACCATGTGCTGTCAGAATGTTAGCTGTAATAGTTTTCTCTCTTCTCTTACAGAAACCTGATTGCGTTTTCGGACAACCTGTCGGACCCTTACGTGCGCCTGTATCTGCTCCCAGACAAACGCAGGTCCGGACGCCGGAAAACCCACACCCAAAAGAAGAACCTCAACCCCATATTCGACCAAACGTGAGTCACACAGTTTGTTTTGTCTTTGTTCTGACCAAAGGTTGTGTTCTCGTGACGTTACAACTTTATAGAACCTCAGTGGTTTAATCTTTTCAAATAGAAACTGTTTCTGACCCTTGGACACCAACACTGTAGTTTTAGCCTCTGATTCAGACTGACTCTAGTTTTAAGTGAGAACAACCTCTGCACAAAAGAACATCAGATTTTAAAGTCTGATTTCTTTAGTAAATAGAAGAAGTAGTACAGCTGGAATGACACAAGATTTGGTATATTTCAAGTTTGAACAATTCCTCTTCAAAAGCTGAAGCTGTTTTAATTAAAATAAGTTTTAGAACCTGTTTTAAAGGTGCACTGTGTACAAGGTTCCCACGCGTCCTGGAAAACACTGAAAATCTGGAAAATGCAGAGCCCATTTTCCAGTCATGGAAAACACATGGAAATGAGAAAGACAGCCAAATGTCATGAAAAGTAAAATGATTTCCTAGAAAATTATTGAGACCTATTTATAGTGCGCAAACAAACTAGATTTTTATAATATTTTTTTAATAAAATAATATAATAAAATAATAGCCTCATGCGTAAGCTAGTTGAAATAATAATACAAAAAAAAAGCCTTTGTACTAATGCAAAACTTCTAAAACAAAGGATCTGCAAACTCAGATTGCAAAAATTACATCTAAAATCTCCTTGGGAGGACCCCAGACCCACCTCACTCCCACAACCATTTGAACAGGAATTCTCATTTATTATTATTTTCAACTGGCTGTTTAACCAAATGTTACTTGAAAACAAATGTTTTAACAAAATAGGCTCAACAATAGTTCGATTTTAGTTTAAAGGGGCACTATGTAAGAAAAACAAACAAACAAAGTGATTTCCACTTTTGAACACTAGAGGGAGCCATTCACATGCATTTTGCCTATTTAGCATACTGACATCTAGCGTCAATGATCCACATTCCGGCCCGTAATAAAACATTTCAAATACGTATAAATGTATCACAGTTGATGTGATTGGTTAACAGTTCTCTTAAGTATTCATGTTGTAAAGAATAAATATGATTTAAATGTTTGTGGACTATATGTGATCATTAAAATTCCTCTCTATCTTACACAGTGCCCCTTTAACATATATATTGTATACATGTATATTTTTTATTATCAATAATTTTCTTCAGCTACTGGAAACCTGTAAAATGCATCAGAATGCATCAAAATTGACTTAATTTTTTAAAAACCTCTTGGAGGGGACCCCCAGACCCCTGTTCATGGTTTCACCCTGCATCACTGCTGAGACTGTAACTGTGATGGCCATGAACCTGTGACAGGTTTAAGTTCAGCGTATTGATGAGTTATTGATCTGTGACAGGTTTGAGTTCAGCGTATTGATGAGTATTGATCCGTGACAGGTTTGAGTTCAGCGTATTGATGAGTTATTGATCCGTGACAGGTTGAGTTCAGCGTATTGATGAGTTATTGATCTGTGACAGGTCTGAGTTCAGCGTATTGATGAGTTATTGATCTGTGACGGGTCTGAGTTCAGCGTATTGATGAGTTATTGATCTGTGACAGGTTTGAGTTCAGCGTATTGATGAGTTATTGATCTGTAGCAGGTTTGAGTTCAGCGTATTGATGAGTTATTGATCCGTGACAGGTTTGAGTTCAGCGTATTGATGAGTTATTGATCTGTGACGAGTTTGAGTTCAGCGTATTGATGAGTTATTGATCTGTGACAGGTTCGAGTTCAGCGTATTGATTAGTTATTGATCCGTGACAGGTTTGAGTTCAACGTATTGATGAGTTATTGATCTGTGACAGGTTTGAGTTCAGCGTATTGATTAGTTATTGATCTGTGACAGGTTTGAGTTCAGCGTATTGATGAGTTATTGATCTGTGACAGGTTTGAGTTCAGCGTATTGATGAGTTATTGATCCGTGACAGGTTTGAGTTCAGCGTATTGATGAGTTATTGATCCGTGACAGGTTTGAGTTCAGCGTATTGATGAGTTATTGATCTGTGACAGGTTTGAGTTCAGCGTATTGATGAGTTATTGATCTGTGACAGGTTGAGTTCAGCATATTGATGAGTTATTGATCTGTGACGGGTTTGAGTTCAGCGTATTGATGAGTTATTGATCTGTGACAGGTTTAAATTCAGTGTATCGATGAGTTATTGATCTGTGACAGGTCTGAGTTCAGCGTATTGATGAGTTATTGATCTGTGACAGGTTTGAGTTCAACGTATTGATGAGTTATTGATCTGTGACAGGTTGAGTTCAGCGTATTGATTAGTTATTGATCTGTGACAGGTTTGAGTTCAACGTATTGATGAGTTATTGATCCGTGACAGGTTTGAGTTCAACGTATTGATGAGTTATCGATCTGTGACAGGTTTGAGTTCAGCGTATTGATGAGTTATTGATCTGTGACAGGTTTGAGTTCAGCGTATTGATGAGTTATTGATCTGTGACAGGTTTAAGTTCAGCGTATTGATGAGTTATTGATCCGTGACAGGTTTGAGTTCAGCGTATTGATGAGTTATTGATCTGTGACAGGTTTGAGTTCAGCGTATTGATGAGTTATTGATCTGTGACAGGTTTGAGTTCAGCGTATTGATGAGTTATTGATCTGTGACAGGTTTAAGTTCAGCGTATTGATGAGTTATTGATCCGTGACAGGTTTGAGTTCAGCGTATTGATGAGTTATTGATCTGTGACAGGTCTGTGTTCAGCGTATTGATGAGTTATTGATCTGTGACAGGTTTGAGTTCAGCGTATTGATGAGTTATTGATCTGTGACAGGTTTGAGTTCAGCGTGACGTTGGGGGAGCTGCACAAACGCACTCTGGACGTGGCGGTGAAGAACGGAGGAGGTTTACTCTCCAAACACAAGGGACTCCTGGGGAAGGTACCACAGTCTTTGCCTAAACTTACGCTCGGATATTAAACACGACTGGTTTAAGTGTGACGTGTTTGTTTTTCCTCCAGGTTCTGATTGATCTGACACAAGAGGACGTCAGCAAATCATGGACACAATGGTGAGAAAATAGACCAACGCTTTTATAAACTCTACTAGTATAAAACAGGGCTGTTTTCTCTGTTCCATTCATTGTATATTCGCTATTTAAAATCACAAAGCAGAAACCAGATTATAACTAGATCAGTGATGTCCAAATTTTGCTCGTGATGGAGTGCTCCGGTTTGTTAGGACACCTTTTTGATTTAATTTTGTGTAAAAAGCCAATTGACACCAAATCAAGTGTAATCTCCTAAACAAAGATAATTTAACCTTCATAGTATCTTCTCAAAACAACTTTTTAGATGCAAAACAAAATTATATTTGGGCCTCGACATGCTTCAATATAATACATTTTGGCCCACAAAGCAAAAAAGTTTGGGTACCCCTGAAGCAGATAATCCTGTCAGCGCGTTCAGAGCTTCACAAATGAGGGAAAAAGAACATTTGTTTATAAAAGTCACTATTTTAATAACAATGTAATAGAATGCATTGGATTATTTCAGCGCATATTTTCTATTCACTCCACACACTGTAGTTGTAATTTACTATGGGCCCTTTTCCCGCTGCGGCTATGCTAGCTCCGGTTTGCGAGATACCTGTGGATAGTTCCTTCTTGTCTTGTTCATTCCTTTTGGGGAATTTGCCGAGATGCGCTAATATTAAATAATATTTAAAAAATTCAAAGCAGTGAGCAGATTTCAACTAGATAACCACTGGGAGCGAGTTCAGAGCTTCACATACGAGGTAAATACTTCACCAGAGAAAGACTGTGTTTATAAAAGTGCGTAAGTTTGGCGCAATGCTAAATGCTAACAAATAAATTAGCAAATATAAAGCAGACAATTTGATAAAAATACATGTCATCCTAGGCCGAGTGTTTTTGTATAAAGCTAGTTCAGTTTGTAGAGTTATTTTAACATGAATAAATAAATTTAATACAGGTTAACATTAGCTTCAGAGACAAAACGTCACATTTTACAAACACATGGTGAAGTATTTACTCGTATGTGAAGCTCTGAACTCGTCTGGCTGTCACTTGTGTCCAGTTTGTGTCCATTCATTATTTAATTAGTTTACGGCATTTGAGCGAGCCTCCCGAGAGAATGAACTGACCGGAAACAACGAACCGCTGGTTTATTCACACCGGAACTAGCCAAGCCGCAGCAACGTGAAAAGGGCCTATTGTTGTCACAGCATCAGCTCCTGTGACCACCACCAACCATTCACACTCACTCCAGATTCAGATTAGGACATGTGGGTGAAGTGTCTTGCCCAACTGAAAAGCTGAAAATGTGAAACTACACAAATGGATTTTATTTTAAAGTAGTCATTTGATTAAAACACTGGACTCTATTCTGCCCCCAGCGCTAACGCTTGTCTTAGTTATTCCTCTGTTGGCCACTAGTGGCCTCTGTCTTGCACTCATAAGGGCCGCTGGATGTTAGATCAGAACCTGTCGGCTTTACAGCGATGAACACCATATGTAGGCACAAGGAGGAGTGCACGAAACCGTTTTGGCACAGTCCAGACCAGAGCCCCGCGCTGTGCTTTACCCGCACCGCGCACAACCGGAGACCAGACCGAAGTCATACCCCTGCGCTCGTTTGACCTGGACTATAGACCCGGTCACACACTAAAGACCCTCTGCACACGTCACACCAGGACTGTGAGCTGTGAGTCTGACTATGGACAGTGGTCTCATTCTAAATGATTAGAACAAGGACACGTCGCTACTCTTGAATTTCTTAAACTTTTCACAGATCAAGAGTCTCAGGTAAGTCTCATGTTCACGCATCGGATCATTTTATTATAACTTTAGGTCGACACAACAAAATGTTGTTAAAGAAAAAACACAAACTTACTGAAGCCCAGATTAATCATTTTTGACAAAGATATTTATTAGCAATCTCAATCCCCATAGAGAATGAATGAACGGAAGAGAACATCCGCAGGTTTGAAGCAGACCGCAGTGAAGCAGCTCAGAAGATCTCACAAATCCTTCACCATCAACGTATTCATTCATTTTCATTTGTGTTTTCCAGGTTGAGCTGAGCGAGGACGGCACGAGGAAACCACCGCTGTTAGACATCTGAACATTTTATTTTACTCTCTTATACTCTCCACCACAAACACACTTTTATATCGCCACAGTCGCTTCCCCTTTAACACAGACAAAGGCAAAGGGACGTGTTTATTTTTATCTGTTTGTACATAAGATGGCCAAAAAGCTGTTGTATTATCACATTCTGTCACTTCTGGATTCCAAAGCTGGTGAAAAAGCCAAAGAAACCAAGTATTCCTATTCATATTTTAACACTTATTTTAGTTATTTTTTGTGTAATTTGTCTTACGCTGCGAAAAGTCCACATGAGTTAAAACGACACAGAATCTTTGTTAGTTTTAATCATGTCAAACCAAGTCAACATCTCCATCTCTCTGGGTGGAGTTTGCATGTTCTGCCTGTGTTACAGTGGGTTTTCTCTCACATCTTTGTCAAAGAAGATCCTCATCTGTGAAGAAACGGCCCAAAGAAACAACTTGAGTTTATACCAAAAACATCGAGTAAGCAGTGTCTTATGTCCTATTCACACGGCATAATGTTTACTTCAGGACGGCTGTAAACTTTACCAACGTCTGAGTTTTTTTGCAGACTTTTCGGAAATGATGACAGATGATTTATGGCAACAACCCTTCGCTTCGTTAGTGAAATGAGCGTTTCTTGTTTTTTTGTTTTGTTTTAACGTGAATTAGCTTAATTGTCACCTGAGCTGCGGCAGCGTAAATGTGGCTCTGGTCACGTGTTGAGTTCGTCTATCAGAATCACATCCACAACATCAGATTTCACTCTTTCTTTTAATCCTTTTACGCTGTAAAAGTCCAAACATCCGAACCTTCCCCAAACATTCATCTTCGCGAAATCCTTTGCTACAACAATGGGTCACGGATTTTTTTTATCGTGGTTTGATTTATCTTTATCTTTTTAATCGTAGGAAACGTTTATTTCATTTGAGAATGAACCGTAAGGAAAAGTAATAATAATATATTTCAAATATGGAGATAAAATAAGCCGCAGAGTCATTATTATTTAATTTATAAACTGTTCACGGATTGAAAACACAGACATTTGCACCGTTTTAGAATTAAATAAGATGTCTGAGTTTGGTGAATTACAGGAGGTAAAATCCGAGTGAAACTTTACAGACATTTTTACAGACGTGGAGAAGAAACTCCGATGATGTCTGTAAATATTACAATGAGGTAAATATTATGCCGTGCGAATAGAACATTAGTCAGCAGCAGGATCAGGGTCATGCCACAGGGCTCTGTTCTTGGACCACTCCTATTTACATACATTTTTATGTTAAAAACAACAATTCTTTTCATGTTATTTTTTTCAACTCCTTGGTCAAACCAACTTCAGCTAGTGCTTCTCCTACAGCTCACTTGTGTAATTAAGCTGACCAACTGAATCAAACAATAACATTATTTAGGGCTGGGCAATATTGTGATAAAAATCGAATCGTGAGCTCATTCCTTTGACAACCTGCTTTTTGAACAAAATTGTCATATCGTGATTTCCCATTTCATCCATCCTTTGAAATACAAACTTTTTTTCCTACTTTTCTCAGGCTCAGTTGCCAAGTCTGCTTCTTTATAGCAACATGGGACTTTTTTTGTTGTCTTATGAATTTTGAAGGTTGTGTTTCTTTGGGCTGCACTTTGATGTCATAAAAGAGGTGGATCTTAGATATTTTTCAGGTCTGATTTTAAAATATAATTGAGTTTTAGCATATTTTCATGTCTAAAAGTCTAATTAGTGCAAAAATTACTTTTAAAAAATCTTAGAAATGTGTTTTGATGAGATATAATAACGTTTGATTATTTTAAGTTTTTATTGAAGGGTTGAGGTCACTTGTTTTGATTGACCATGAAGAAGGAACTTTCTACAAAAGCAGATGATTGTATTTACCTCAAAAGCAATTTGAAAATAGACAACTTACAAGACTCGTGATATAATCGAAATCGTGATATGGTTCCAAGAAAATTGTGATAAAAATTTTTTGCCTTATCGCCCAGCCCTAACATTATTTATTTTTTCATTTTTGCGTAACTTTACAATTGAAATAACGCAGCAAAAACACGTCTGAGCACATTTACACTGCTAGATAAAAAAAAATCTAGGAGCCAGAGTTTTTCAGCTTGATTCAGGTTGGGATGAGGGTGAGACGGAGAAGTTACAGTTGCTATGTTTGGAGCAGGAGGCAGCTGAGAGTGTTCACACAAATGCCCCAAAACACAGACTTACAAAGACCTTTAACAATCTCAGAATGTTACTTAGTTCTGCTCTAAGATAATCATTTATGCTGAAACCATAAAAGTCCCAGTTTTTCAGTTTAAACCTCATTTTTTTCAAGACGTTGTTGCTTTGTTTGAAAAGTCTGCTCCAAATCAATCCAATCAAACAAATGTAATCTTTTTATTTGGTGACTTTTAGCTCATGTGGACATATTTTTGCAGCGTAAACATTTTTAATTTAATTCCGAATCATCGCCATGGATCGCAGACGAACTGTTTTTGCGTTTTTGTGTCTTGCAGGTCACGCACAAAACCAAACGGTCGCTGCCAAATCTCCTCTTTTTTTTTACATTTTTTAAACTCGATCAGAAAAGGTATTATGACTTTGGTGTATTTTCTCTTTCATAGTTTACATTGTAATTATGTTAAATAACGGTTTATAAGTTACTGCAGGTGAGAAAGAGCAGAGGTGTGCGATTGTGTCTGTTTGCACTAGACTAGAGGGCGCTACAGAGCTTTGCATAAAAATCCAAATAAATAACTGAGTCTAGTATATTAAGAAGCTTTTAGGACGTTCATAAAGTCATTGTGCATTGATGTCTATACAATATCTATAAACAGCTTTGTTCAGATGCAATCAGCCAAAACATTACGGACACAGGACGACAAATACAAAAGAGAAAGTTAGTTATTTAGTTTCTTCCAGCCGTCACAAATAATCAGTTCCAGCAGGAGTCTGTGCCGGGATCAAAGGCAGTGACAGCAGCAGCACTGAAGGAGCAGAGTGTGAACTGTTCTGAGCTGGCGTTTTGTCCTAATGTTTTGGCTGATCTTTCATTTATTTTATCATTATATCTACGGTTTTATCCTGTCACTTTTTCGTTCATAAGATTATTTTGTATTTTAAATCATGTACAGATGTTTTCATCATAAGGGACGCGTAGACTCTGTGTTTAATCTCAGATGCTGTAAGAAGTGTTGAAACTGTGGCTGTAGTGGCCTCATAGTGCTTCATAGACTTTAAATAAGAATAATATAATAATATATCTATTTTCTGTCTTATATTTCGCAGATGTAAATGTCTTTAACAGTATCACATTTGAATCGCTTTGCCTTCTTTTGTGCCTTAATAATAAAAAGCCAGAGTTATTCCACTGTAAAAACGACAGATTATAATTGTATTATAACTGTATTTTAATTAAACTGCTTTGTTCAGCGATGCAGCGTCAGTCTGTGTCTGTTCAACCACACAGATAAAAAAACACTCCAAAAAAACTAACTCACGCTGAGCTGGGTTGCCACGGACACGGACACGTTTAAAGCTGCGTCGTGGGACAATCCAGGTAATTTATTTTGTTTTGTTTTCTTGTTTCTAGGCGCAATGTTGAGAACTTTTCACCGCAGAGGTTGTGCAGGCTTCAGCAGTGAGTGGCTAAAATGCATAAGTGGCAGAAAAGCAGATGAACAACAAGAACACGGAGGTTTCTCTTTTGAGGTTGTTTTTTGTCCTTTAAATAAATAAAGTCTGGGTTGGTTGTCACAATGTTACGTCAATGAGTGACAGATGACAAATGTGTCTTATCTTTGGTTTGATTTAATTTTGATTCAATAATGCTTTACATGTTCTGAATCAGGAGACGTTTAATTACAAGAAAATGGTCACTGGAAATTAAAAAGATGCATTTTTGACAAGATTCTGTTAATATTGTAAAACAACATGATTATTTAAGTGTTTTAGTGATTAATAACTTTTGAAAAGAATAAGCTACAAGGCTAGAATTCCATTAATTTATTAGTTGATGCTATATTTATTTTTGCATTGAATTGGAATATTTAAAACACAGTATTTTAAAGAAAATCTTGCTCACGTTAAAGTGCGACAACCATCCATCTGGTTGCATGTCGTCCCAGATATTCTCAAATGTGACAACCAACCCATACTGGATTTTTTTTTACTCTCACCTCAGGTTTCTATCCAGGTTATAGGCTTACAACACATTTTTTGGAAAAAAACAGAACATTTTCTTTCAACATCTAAAAACTTACTTTTTGCTATGAATTTTTTTGAAGCGTTCATGTGGTCCTCGGGTGCTCTTGTTTCCGAGATGAGAGATAGGGGTTCCGTCCTAGTTTGCATTCATGTGCTTTTTACTTCGGAAAATCGGGATGTTGTTATTAACCATAATAAATAAATGACACATCACTATTTAACAGAGGTTATTAGACCTAACAGTGAGATCTGATGCTAGCCTGTCCAAAACTAACGTTAAAGGTTGTTAGTATTTATTTTCTAACTGATTTTCATCAGTCTCCATGTGTCAGTGACGTCAGGTGCAGAGCTCGGGCAGCTCCGTGTGTCCCGAGTTACCGAGCATTTGTACCGAGATGTTTGAGCGTTCATGTGCATTTTTCAACTTGGAACAAAATTTTCCCGAGTTCCCGAGGACCACATGAACGCGGCATTATCACAATCTTGAACAAATGTTTACTAAAAATACTTAAAGGAGTCCTATTTTTTTTTTTTTTATATATTTAGTAAGAAACTAGAACATATGCAGATCTGTATTTTACCTTTTCTTCATTGTAAAACTCTTAAGTTGATCTAAAACAACTTAAAAATAGGAACAGCTCTACTGACTTCCTGTTCAAAACTGCAGAACTGATAAGCCCCGCCTCTTCATTTTAAAATTTAACTGTAAAAAGCAACAGATTTTAAATAACAAATTATTATCTTTGGAAAGTGGCTATGGGACAGTTTTGAACCATATACGCGTCACTTTGAGTTTTAATCTTTTGAATTATAACAAGTAAATACAGACAAGTGGGAGGGGATAGGTGGTAGGTGAGAACAAGGATTTCTGAGAACTTAAACTCCAGCTGAAGAACAATATGAGATTGCTCAAACATGCAGAAATTAATTCAAATATAACTTTGAGTAAACTAATGATAAAGGAAAGCCATCATAACAAGGTTAAAAACTTAGAAAAGTGAATTTGACAGAATAGATCTCCTTTAAGCTAGTGAATTTTGGTTAATTTAATGAACATTTTAATCTAACTTTTTACAGATACAGTGAGTGTGACAACCAACCCAGTTCTCCCCTGAAATTTAGATTTTATTATTTGTCTTCTTCTTTTGAGACACTAAAACACTCTTTATGATAACAGTGTAAAACATAGTAATAAGGCTGTTCCACGTTTTATTTTGAAGCCGTGGAGGAGGGCGGCTCTTTCCCTCGTTACGCGCCGCAGCTGGAGCCTCAGATCCCGCCCATAATCCTCCCCGCTCCCCGCGCTCTCCTCTCGGCCACATCCTCCTCTCTCCTCCGCTGCTGCTGCATCCTCTCTCCTCCGCCCACATCCGGCCGGGATCAGCGCCTCCTCTTCGGCCTCCTCCAGCAGCACCACCACCACCAGCACCACCACCGCCGCCGCCATGGCCCTGTAGCTTCCCCGGGAACAGCGCGTTAACGTCCCGCTCTTCTGGCAGCTTCGGCGCGGCTCGTCATGGCTCTCCTCCGCCGCCTCCACCTGCTCCCGCTGCTGCTGCTCGTTCTCCCCGTGTCCGCGGACAGAAAATACGGTGAGTTTGTGCACACTGTGACGCACGCCGTGTCCTCCTCCAGCCCCGGGGATGAGCGGCTATTTTCGGCTCGTCTTTTCTCCAGTTGTCGGTGATTTTTCTGTCAACACTTTCCACCGTTAACCGTTAAAGCATCATCACCTGTGGCAACGTAATCCTATTATAGAGCACGATTAAACGGATTTATCTGCATTTTTAACTCCACACGCTGTTGTAGACGCTTGTAAATGATAAAAAAGATGATTTATTTCGCGTTTTGTGGATAAAATGTGTCGTAAATCGCAGCAGACGTAACTTCAGGCCCAGACTGTTGTAAGCTAGCTTGTTTACTCTATTAGCTTCTGCACATTTCCCATTATTCCAGGTTTTATTAGCTCCGTTATTTACACGTTACTACAGCCGCTTTTGTGGAGCTTAAATATTAATATTTGTCGAAGAAAAATGTATAAAAATAATAATTTAACTGACTGTTCATTTGCTTAAAGTCTCTGTCAAAGCAATGAATTCTACGAAAATACAAATAATCATGTCACAATCTTCTTAATGTTAATGTATTGGTTTCAGTAGCTTAATACAACATTTTTTGACAGAATTTTACGTTTAATGATTACGTAAATGTCCAATATCTTGATTCATTACTACCAGCATTAATATTTATTTTATTCAAGCTGCATTTTTATTATTTTTACCAAAAAAAAAAAAAAAAAATACCATTTATTCATGTATTTTTTTTGTTTTTGTTATAGTTTTTTTATTTTATTTTTTTTGCTGTGATGACAAAGCAGAGCTGGGGTGAGATAGTAGAACCAGAAAAACCTTCAGCCTAAACTATTATTCACCCTCGTACATCATATGTGTGTCTCTTTCACACAATGTAATGAGGCTCGATTGTATTTTGGCCCAAGAAACAATCGATTCATAGCGTCATGAAAGACATTCATATTGTTCTTACTGACAAACAAACAAGCATTTATTATTATTTTTCAGATTTATTTTAACCATGTTACAGCAGTGTCTCTCCTCATTAGTTTATCCAAAGTTGTATTTGGATTGATTGAAAGGAGGTCAATGAGCCTATCTCTGTTTCCAAGTCGTTTTAGCTAATTTTTGTGTTTTGCAAATATGAATTATTGATATACTTATGTCATAGTTTCTTTCTAAATATACGGAAAAATCACAATAGGTTTCTTTTAAAGCTTGTGCTGCAGCCAAAGTCATAAAACAAGAATTATAGAGGTTGTGCAGGTGACATGACTCATTCTAAATGTTGATGCTGAGTGAGATTTAATGGAGAGAAAGGACGTTTTCTCTTGTAAGAGTTCAATAAACAGCTAAAACAGGAAAAATAAACTACAGTTTGATAATAAATTCAACCCACAACAAGTCTACTGAGCACTGGGTTTGTAACTGACATGTAAACAGAGAAAATCAAGTCAACAGTTGTAGCAAAGCAGATAAACAACAAGACTTTAGCTTCTCTCACATTTATCAGACATTGAAATCACACACAGTTGAACTTATTACTTTTTCTTCTTAAAAAATATGTTTTTGAGTCTGTTTGTTGCAGTTAAAATGTCCAAAATCATCAACTGTTGTAACAGACAAGCCGTTGCCACGACAACAAAGAAATACACTGAAGAAATACCACTCATTCTGAATGTTGCTAAGCATTTTTGGAATAAAATGATGTCAGTACATAACCTCTATAGGCTGTGTGCACGGAATTTCAGTTGGCTTGCGATTGTTCAAAAATGCTAACTTCTGTACTTACGACCACTTCCTGTTAGCGTTAGCATTTAGACACAATTATGTCTCTTTTTAAACACACAAGTGTCTCTGGTGAAATATTCCTCTAATATGTAAAGTCTTTAACATGTTTTCTGTAACATTCACCACAACTGTCTGATCTCAAGAGGATTTATTAGTTTTAAACTGATGTAGTGAAAACCTCATTGAAGAGTATTGAACAGGAAGTCGTTGTATGTACAGGATGTAGTATTTTAAACCAAAACAAGACAACTGCACTCAGCCAATTGAGTTTTTCTGAATCTCTGTGGCAAAAATGAGTCACAGTAAACTTGGAAGTGGGCGTGACTGTCAGCATTTAAACAGGTAAACAGTAAATGAGCTGATTAAACAAGCTCAAATGACAAAAATCAACAATATAAATGATCCAGAGCCGGTTTTAGCTGCGCATCAGACTCTGAACTCTTTTACTCACACAATATGTCTCATCTGCTTGTTTTCACTTTACATTAACTGTAATAATTTAAAGTGGTAAAAGCACTGTAAAAACACATAAGGCAAATAAGTTCAATTTAATCTTTATATTTTGTAAATTATAAATGCATAGGTGATCATAGCTTACTGTTTTAAGTGACAAGGCAGGGTTAAATGTTAAATAAATAAAAATTGTACTTGTATTTTTAAGTTAATCTGCCCTTTACTGTAAAAAAAAAACTTCCTTAAAAATGTAAGTTATATACACTCATTTGTGATCCGTTGTGTTTAACTTACTCTCTCTCTCTCTCTCTCTCTCTCTCTCTCTCTCTCTCTCTCTCTCTCTCTCTCTCTTTTCTCTTCTCTCTCTTTCTCTCCTCTCTTTCTCTCTCTTCTCTCTCTCTCCCTCTCTATTCTCTCTCTCCCTCTCTCTCTCTCTTCTATCTTTCTCTTCTCTCTCTTTCTCTCTTCTCTCTCCCTCTCTCTCTATTCTCTCTCTTCTATCGCTCCCTCTCTTTTCTATCTCTCCCTCTCTCTCTTTCTCTCCTCTCTTTATTTTTCTTCCCCTCCTTCTCTCTTCTCACTCTTTCTCTCTCTTTCTTTCACCTCTCTCTCTCTCCTCTCTTTTTCTCGTTCCGTTTCTCTCTCTCTCTCTTTCTTCCTTTCTCTCTCTTCTCTCTTTTCTCTCTCTCTTTCTTTTTCTCTCTCGACTGATTTAACCAAATTGACCAAAACTTTAGATTTAAAATGACTCAGAACACTATAAAGTCTTTTAAACACCATATATCTCGTTGAAAACAGTTGATTTAATGTTAACTTACATTACCTTAATAAGCTACATTATGTGTCATTGCCCCTGTTTTGATTTTCTGTGGCGTTTGTCAGATAAACAACAGGAAAAGTTCTGATTAGAGGCTGGACTTTTACAGGAAATGAGTCACAATCCAAACAGACTTTCCTCAGGTCGAACAGCAGCAGCAGAAACTCACATTTACAACTACAAACGGTTTAAATCATACAAATATACTCAGTCAAACTTTACTGAATAATGAGGATAACTAGTCTTCACATAAAAACAATTATACACACAGTTTATTTTTCTAAGGGTGACTGTGTGCAGGTGCATTGTGGGAGCTGTAGTTCATTTCCACGTCCTTCTTCTTCTTTTTCTTCGATCTTTCCTTCTTCTTCGCTGAGTTTATCAGATGCAGCTCAGAGTCAAAGGTTAAGGAGCTTATTAAGGCCCGTTTCCTGTGGGGGCCATCAAACGTTTCCATGGAGACCACAGGCTCTGCTCTGATTGGACGGCGTGTTGTTGTGTTTTCCGTCTCAGCTCATTAAAACCTCTCAATACTTTTGTACTGGCTGACGGCGCGTAACTGCAGCAGCGTCACACTCGCAGGAATCGCTCAGAATTACTGAGTTTCAAATGACATCACAACATTCTACTGGACAATGTTATTTCAGTCAGATCGGGGGCAGCTAAAATGAAGTTTGTTTAAATAGTGGTTATGCACTAACGTCCTCCGGTCTCAGATTGACATAGGTCGCTACATCTGGTGGCGTGGTTGCCGTAGTGACAAAGTTGTTTACTCCAAAGGCGATGGACATCAGATGAGTCCTGAAGCAATCCTCTAAAAAAAAAAAGTTCTCTTTTGTCATCTGTTGTAGACGCAGCGACGGCTGTAACAGCAGGAAAAGTGCCGCTTCTGAACCAGGTTTTCATAAGGAAAAATTATAAAAGTGAGCGAACTACGCGCACAGACCGTGACTCGCTGCTCATGAGCCGGGCAGAGGTGCTGTGGGCCGTAAAGAAGTGAGCTCACACAGACAGCTCTCGGCCCACGGCACCTCTGCCCGGGCTTATTAGCACAGTGAATCTCGGTATGTGCGTGGAGCATCTGTTCACATAGTTCACTCACTTTTACAACTTTTCATTATGAAAACCTTCACAAGCGGCACTTTTCCTGCTGTTACAGTCGTCGCTGCGTCTACAACAGATGACAAAAGAGAAGTTTTTTCTAAGAGGATTGCTTTAGGACTTGTCTGATGTCCATCGCCTTTGGAGTAAACAACTTTGTCACTATGACAACCACGCCACCAGATGTAGCGGCCTGTGTCAATCTGAGACCGGAGGACGTTAGTGCATAACCCCTATTGAGTGTATTTTTGTAATACTAAAGTTATATGAGTCCAGTCACTCCAGAAATCACCACTTTTTAAATTTGTGAAATAATTTTTGAAATAGAAAAAACTGCCTCATGGCCCTAACCTGCCCTTTAACTGACAAGAATTCTAGAATGTGACACCCAGCAATAGAATCAAGTCTGATTTGGTTCGAATAATTTACAGCAGCAGTGTGAGACGTTCGTCTGACGGCCGTCAATACGTTACGCATCGCTCAAATATAGGTCGGAAGTCTAATTTATCAATGGCAACGGCGCATCTACCGGGCTTTTAGCAGGAAAAACAAAGGAAATAGCTGCGCAAAGACAAAATAAAGTTACCATGTCCTTTCAAAATACGTCAACTACAAAGTTTACAGCTGCTAAAACAACATCTATCGTGTTCAAAAGCTTCGTGAACGACTGATTAATGGATTAGAACTAGTTTGATGTTAGTTTGGAAACACATCAAACTTTCCGACTTCAAACACCAACATTTTTATAAATCACGTCTTTATGAGACTCTTTTCTCTGTGAATAGGAGGAGACTGTTTTAACCAAACATCATTTTACAGCTGAACTTGTAACAAACATGTCTGTGGAGTCAACACTGTTCCCTTTGGTCACATTTGTCTTGTATGAGCTGTTTTAGCCTTACTACCTGTGTCTGTTTACCTCCTCCGGGGCTGCTCTCCTCGGTGCTGCACCTGCACGTGGATGAGAGAGCGAGTGAGAGATAAATCCTACAGTATTAACTGCGGAACAGGGTGAAAAATAGAAGAAAAATTAAGGCTCTTAGTACGGCGTGAACCAGGCAAAACCTGGATGTAAAATCTGTAAATGCAGCAGCTGCAGTTTGTTGATGCTTTTTCAGAAACATGGCACCTCTGATTCACAGTTTTAAGCTCTTCCTCACCTGACCGGTTTATTCTTGTGTGTGTAGATGCTCAGACTCGCGTTGTTGGAGCAGCACTGATTTGTCTAGTGTAGACTGAAGCTTCTGAAAATACATGTGTATGTCACTCTGCTCTACGTTATGCGCTGCTGCAGCTAGGGATGTCACAATATAAAATTTTAGAATCACGATTACAGCAAAAGGAAAATCACGATTTTGCGATTATTCACGATTTTCGACATAAATAAATAAAAAATATATATATATATATATTTTTTTTAAATCTACATTAGTGGCATTTGTTTTGCTGACAGTGACAATACATAAATATGAAATATTATGAAAAAAAAAATATAAAAATGTTTTAAATAGGTTGTTATATATATAATCTTTATTTCAGACACAAATGGTCCATATTTAAGTAAAAGAAAGCAAATTAAAAAGTACAAGCTTCATTGTCCCTTTGATGATTGCTTTAATATTCTCATTATACTTACAAGGAGAGATAGACCGATATATCGGCCGGCCGATATATCGGGCCGATATCAGCACATTTTATTATATCGGCCATCGGCCTCAATTTTGGTCTTGAAGGCCGATTTTAAATTTTTTAAAATTTTTATTTAATTTCTTTTTAGTTTTTCAGTTTCACATTTTTGTAATGAAAGAAACTAGAAAACATTAATTATCGTAAGGAAAAAGTCAGTTTTTCATCAGACACCACCTGGGCAGCCATAGCCAGAAGGACCCCTACACACACTAGAGCGGGGGAGGAGCACTAAGCGCCTCAGCACCAAAGTTGAACGGAGAGAAAAACATGGTAAGATTCTTTTCTCTCTCAACATACTTGTATATTTCTGCATTAATGCTTAGCTGCAATAATTTTTCAAACTTTTGCTTGCAAGTCCTCTGTAGAAGTCATCACTGGGTGTTTGTTTACAAGAACACATGCACGTGCTTTCCTTTCGTCGTGCTGTTGGCAGCACTCGGGAAAACGACACGCTGTTATCAAAAGGGTGAAAACAACATGCAGAATTGCATATCGACCACTGAAATCGGCATCGGCTGGTCAAATCATGTAAAATCGGCATCGGCCACCCAAAAACCCATATCGGTCGAAGGAGAGATCGATTACTAACTAATAATATATTATAAGCGATATCTGTCACGTGACTCACGAAGATGATGTCATCCACACGTTTTGTTTTCCCAGAGTGTTGTCACGTGACCGCAGGCACGCGTCTCTGCTTTCGTTTTACTTTCAGGTCGGAGTTTATGTCAAGTGAAGCATAAATACTCGTTTATTTTTTACTTGAGCCGCGCGACTCTCTCTGGAGCGCTTCGTTTAAAGGATTTAATTTGTTTCTTTACCTTTACTTGGACGAACTGCGAGGGATGATCGTAGCGAGGATGCTAGATCAACTTTTCAAAGGCAGGGTTTGCATAATGGATACTTATCAGCCTGTACAAAGCCCTGGTCATCTTCAAAACAACCCCCGACTTGATTCTTTGGATGGATACAACTCCTGAAACGCTGTTCCTCTGCTAACTTCAGGAGCCTTTCAACTTAGCGGTGAGTTGACAACAACACACGCTGTTCTCTGCTGGTGCAGTGACTGGCGCTGCCCAGGCACGGCAGTCACGTCACAGAAGACGTGTTTGCGGTTTACCATGAGTTGTAAAAATTCTACGAATAACCTACCGTGGCAGAAAATATTCGCGATTATTGAAAAAACGGTTAATCTTGACATCCCTAGCTGCAGCTCCTGGTGTAAATTCCAAGTAAAATGTTTAAATGAAGCACAAGTTGGTAACGTGTTTTCTCTGTGTTCTGGTTTCAGGCTGCCTGTTGACACTGAGCTGTGTTCACACTACGAGATCTGCGTCAACGGTGAGAAACTCCACCATAAAGCTTTAATGTCCAGCTTATTCTAATTCATTTAAGCCCCAAACACTAACACAGTGTTTCAAGACCAGAGGTAGACTTAAATATCACTAAAATGTAATGGTAATAATGGACAAAATACTGCAAAAATCATAGTATTTACCTAAAATCCTGAGCTAAAAGGAGCCTTAAGCGTGACACAAAGAGTAGAGGACACGTGGGACATCCCTGTGTTGCCAGGTCTGACCGTTTATTCAGCAGATTTCCCCTGAACTAAAGCTCCGTGTCTGTGTTTTCTGGTTTATTTATAGCTCTCTGTGTGTTTGCATCAGAAGTGGGAGTCTCCTGTCTCTGAGTTATTTTTAGAGAATAGATCTGTGACGCCGAGGGAGATTCCGCCTCTGACTCGCACAAACGCACTTTCATCTGAGAAGAGAGAGCTATTTATGAAACACACGAAGGACAGACTGCACAAAGCGTCACAAACAAGACTGAGAGAGGCTGTGTTCACGTCACGTTTAGCTTTAGAGGGACTGTTCAGGTAGAATCAGACGTGTGAGTAAGTTAATGTGACAAAACAGCCACGTAATCCTTTTAAAACAATAAACTTAAAGTAACACTGGAGGATTTCTTGGTCTTTGTAATTAGGTGACTTCGTGGAAACAGCAAGAATCAGAGAAGTTATACAGGTGGGCTTTTTCCCATGTCTCTTGCTCTGAAAACAACAGTCTGTTTTGTCAACGAGACCATGAAATTGTTTCACGTTTGCCTAAAGTTTACAGTCGTAATCTCTGATCAAAGTTAAAACTACATGTGTGGACGGTGGATCTGTAAACCTGTGACTTGATTAAAAAGCACAGGATAATGGCTTTCATTTTCAACCAGTTAATATAACAATAATCAGAATACATTGAAAGTCTGAACCAACACTCGTTCAAAATCTTTTCTTGTAAAACAAGACCTGCATAAAGGCAGCGTTTAAGACTCCACAGTGCTCAGACTGTCACTGGAACATCAGAACAAGCTCTTCTTTTAAGATTGTTCAAATGTTATATCCTCCTTCATTTTGTGCGGATCATTTTGCGTTACCCCTATGCACAACCTACTGAGGACACAGACGACCACAGGCTGAAAGCTGATGTGTTACAGCTGTAAGTGTCGAAATAAACTACTGCCCCAAACTCTCTCCTCAGCTCGACCTGTGATAAACAGAAAGAACATGAAAGAAAACTCTTGTTCGTATCCTACCAGCAGAACTTTGTATTCACCCTTCCTTTTCTCAACGACATTTTTAAATCAAGTCCAGGAGCTATGGGTCTGTCCTACCCTGGAGTCTTTCAACAACTTTGGAGTACAAACAAAAAGATGATATTTGATCTCTCTTTCTAACTAAGTGTGCCCGACAGGCTTTGACTGATGATGAAAAAACACACACAGTCAGAGAGGTGAAAGAAACCAGAGACACACAGAGTTTACCTGTCTGTGAAGAGACCAGTGCAGCAGCAGCAGCAGCAGCTCTGACACGGAGCGTCAAGGAGCTGAGAAAGCTGCTCTAAAGATGGAAAAGGAAACACCTGGAGCACGGTGAATGAGCAGCCACGAAGAGAACTTGAAGCACTGATTTATGCAAACATTCTGACAATGTTTTAAGCTTGTTTCCAAAGACGAGCCAAAGATTATTGGACGTAAATGACTCCAAACACACTGCCAGACTGTGGCTTTAAAAGAAGGATGTTTTAGAATTTGGATGAATAATTCAAACATCAGTTTTTCAATCTATCAGTTCACCTATCTACATAACTATTGATCGATTCGCTGCATTCAGCACCATGGACAGCAGCCGAGACAAAGTCCTGTACGTGTTTAGAAGCAAAGCTGTTTGTTCACAATGACAATCAAATAATGTAATAATAAACAGAATGAAGATAGCGGCTGTTATTCACATGTATCGTCATGTTTGGATCAGGAAACAGTCACGATAAAAAGCAGAGTGTTTTCTTGAAATAATAATTTAATAGAAACACCCAAAATGCAATATTAATCTTTTTCAACATTTGGAGCAAGTGGAAGTGTAATGGAAATGCTACTTATGATAATCTGTCCTTTTCTACAGGACATGATTTTGTTTTCCTACAGAATGTCACACAGTTTGGCTTTAAACTTAGATATCTCCATGGAGATGAACATGTGGCGCTACCAGAAGTCAGATCTGCGGAAAGGCGCCTGCTCATTGGAATAAAGCAGCTTTTCCGATGAGATTTTTCCAGAAACAAAAACAACCACAGTGAAATAAATTATAGATGTATGTTTAATGCTGTTGTAATGACATCATCATGGAGACAGGCAGGCAAAAAGTTACACTGTGCACCTTTAAGATTGAACTAAAATGCTAAAATGACTTCTTTTCTTCAAATTGAACTGTTTACATCTGCAAGTGTTTGTTTAAGAGTTAATTTCATGGATATATTGAAAATGTAAATGTAATGAGAAAATATGACAGTAAAATCCCCATTAGTTCATCTTCCCTAAACCAGACGGGCTTCAGACAAACTTCAGGGTCAGACGTGATGTTGTTCTGCGTCAGCTTCACACGTCCCACTAATGTAACAGTTCAGAAGGTCAGGCGCCATCTTTAGACTGTTTTTACACCAGCGCTGAGTCACACAAACATGGACCAGTCGGATTCAGTCTGTTCTTTTGACTTTTTAAAGCTCGAGTGTGAAAGGTTACACTTTCAGTCAGTTTTAAATATATCAGAAGCACCAGAATACAAAGAGAATTTACACACAGTGTTCTGGAGTTTAAACACAAGATTTAACACAAGATTCTGTCATTTATCAAATCGTCTGAGTCATTTATGTGGGTTTTGGCCCAAATTTACAATGTGGTTGCTAGGTAACATGTGTCATATTTACTGAACAAAAAACAATGATAAATCTTATCAAAACAGACAAACTGGTGAAAACAAGAGAAATGTTTAGTCAAATCGGAAATAAAATTATTAAACCTATCATTTACATTTCACACAGGAAACTGTTGAAATTGTAACCCTAACCTTTGACCCTAACCTTTGACGACACGTGGAGAGAGTCAGACCTGTTCCCAGTTAGGGATGTCAAGGTATCAAATTTTAGAATCACGATTATAGCAAAAGGAAAAATCACGATTTTGCGATTATTCACGATTATCGGCATAAAGAAAAAATAAATACATAATATACATATATTTATTTTTTAAATCTAAATTTATTGGCATTTGATTTGCTGACAGTGACAATACACTGATTGTATCACATAAATATGTAGGTTTGATTAAAAACAATAAATGCAATTATTATAAATAATTACCCTTTGAAAAAAAATAATTTAATGTTTTAAACAAATTATCATTCAAGCATAAAAAAACATTATTGTCCCTTTAATGATTGCTTTAATATTCTCCTTATACTTACAAGGAGAGATCGATTACTAATAATATATTATGTGTGATTTCTGTCACGTGACTCATGAAGGTGACGTCATCCACACGTTTTGTTTTCCCAGCGCATCGTCACATGACCGCCTGGACGCGTCTCTGCTTTAGTTTTACTTTCAGATCAGAGTTTATGTCAAACGAAGCATAAATACTCGTTTATTTTTGCCGTGAGCTGCGTGACTCTCTCTGGAGCGCTTCATTTAAAGGATTTACGTTGTTTCGTTACCTTTACTTGGACGAACAGCGAGGGATGATCGTATCGAAGATGCTGGATCATGTTGGATGTGTTTTAGCGGCAGCTTTTCAAAGGCACATCTTGCATCTTGGACACTCTTCAGCCGCACAAAACCCTGGTTATCTTTAAAACATCCCCTGACTTGATACTTTGGATGGATACAACTCCTGAAGCGCTAACTTCAGCAGCCTTAGCGGTGAGTTGACGACACACACGCTGTTCTCCGCCTCACGCTGCCCGAGCACGGCAGTCACGTCACAGAAGACGTAAGACGTGTTTGTGGTTTACCGTGAGTTGTAAAAATTCCACGAATAACCGACCGTGGGGGAAAATATTCACGATTATTGAAAAACCGGTTAATCTTGACATCCCTATTCCCAGTGCATGTTGGACTCCGCCAGGGCTGCCCTTTGTCACCAGTTCTGTTCATTGTTTTTATGGACATAATTTCTAAATGCAGTCAGGGACCGGAGGATCTCAGCTCATGTTGTCCTGATGCTTCTTCAAATCAGGGCCTACAACATGCACTGGGACGGTTTGAGCAGCAGCTGGGATGAAAATCAGCTTCTCCTATGGTTCTCGACCGAAAAAAGGTGAAGCTGGCATGTCCCCTACAGGTGGAGAGTCTTGCCCCAAGTGGAGGAGTCCAAGTCTCTCGGGGTCTTGTTCACAGTGAGGGAAGGATGGAGGTGAGATTGAGGCGGATCGGTGCAGTGTCTGCAGTGATGAGGTCGCTGTATCGAACCGTTGTGGTGAAGAAGGAGCTGAGTCGAAAGGCAAAGCTCTCGATTTACCGCCTATCGACGTTCCAACCCTCACCTGTGGTCATGAGCTTTGGGTAATGACCGAAAGGACAAGATCGTCAATACAAGTGGTTTCCTCAGCAGGGTGACTGGGCGCTTCCTAAGAGATAGGGTGAGGATCTCAATCACATGGGAGGAACTTGGAGTAGAGCTGCTGCTCCTTCACATCGAGAGGGGCCAGCTGAGGTGACTTGGGCATCTGTTTCAGACGCCTGCTGGACAAAGCCTCCCTGGGGAGTTGTATTAGGCATATCCCACCGGTAGGAGACCTCAGGGAAGACACAGGACACGCTGGAGGAACTATGTCTCTCGACTGTCCTGGGAACGCCTCAGGATTCTGCCGGAAAAGCTGAAGGAAGTGTGCGTGGACAGGGAAGTCTGGGCCTCCTGCTCAGACTGCTGCCCCGACGACACAACTCCAAATAAAGCAGAAGAAATGTATGGATGGATGGGGAGAGATTCTGTTTCACAACTTAAATTACTTTCTATCATTTTACACTTTTATTTGTCACTTTCTTCAAAATTTGCACCTTAACCTTAAAACGACAATAAATATTTTACCATAAAGACTGACACACCAAACTAAGTCAGAATTAGAACAACATGATCATCTGTCTTAAGAACTTCAAACGCAGACATGTTGTGAGGTGTGTTTTTGTGCGTTTGTGTGTTTTATGTTTGTGTGTTAACGTGTTTGTTCATTTGTGTGTTTGTGTTTGTGTGTTTTATGTTTGTGTTTGTATGTTTTATATTTGTGTGTTGTGTGTTAATGTGTTTGTGCGTTTGTGTGTTTGCAGATGGCATGTTCGGCAGGTGTCACCGGCGCCCCCTACAGGAGCAGCTCTTCTCCTTCGACGTGTCTCCGCCTGTGGTTCAGAGGTTCAGACTTTTACTGCAGAAACTCTCCAGCCGAGGTACAAACAACAACACCCTGTCGTCTGCACACTCAGGCTCTTTCTCACCATGTTTTTATTCTGTCACAGTCTGTGCGGTTTATCAAACTTCATTCATGTTTTCTGACTTTATTTTTGATGCTGAGACGGTGGTGCATGAACATGAACAACAGGCTCCTCCCACAGGACTCGTCTGAAAAGAGATTCTCATCTCAGAGACATTTTCTTTTTAAATAAAAAACTATAAATAAATCTAAGTTTGTGTGATAATAACATGAGTCATGAAGTGTCCACTAGAGGGAGCCTGAGACCTGTACATCTGAGCCTCAGTTTAACAGAGAAGAACTGTATCTGACTCTGTGTCTTTGAGCAGGACACTTTAATGTGTCTGTGCCTTTGAGCAGGACACTTTAATGTGTCTGTGCCTTTGAGCAGGACACTTTACTGTGTCTGTGTCTTTGAGCAGGACACTTTACTGTGTCTGTGTCTTTGAGCAGGACACTTTACTGTGTCTGTGTCTTTGAACAGGACACTTTACTGTGTCTGTACCTTTGAGCAGGACACTTTACTCTGTCTGTGTCTTTGAGCAGGACACTTTAATGTGTCTGTACCTTTGAGCAGGACACTTTACTGTGTCTGTGCCTCTGAGCAGGACACTTTACTGTGTCTGTACCTTTGAGCAGGACACTTTACTGTGTCTGTGTCTTTGAGCAGGACACTTTAATGTGTCTGTGTCTTTGAGCAGGACACTTTACTGTGTCTGTGTCTTTGAGCAGGACACTTTAATGTGTCTGTGTCTTTGAGCAGGACACTTTACTGTGTCTGTGCCTTTGAGCAGGACACTTTAATGTGTCTGTACCTTTGAGCAGGACACTTTAATGTGTCTGTGCCTTTGAGCAGGACACTTTACTGTGTCTGTGCCTTTGAGCAGGACACTTTACTGTGTCTGTGTCTTTGAGCAGGACACTTTACTGTGTCTGTGTCTTTGAGCAGGACACTTTACTGTGTCTGTGTCTTTGAGCAGGACACTTTACTGTGTCTGTGTCTTTGAACAGGACACTTTACTGTGTCTGTACCTTTGAGCAGGACACTTTAGTTATATTGTCTGTACAATTACACACTGGTTTCTTTGGTACTTGTAGTTGTTTTAAACATTTAGAACTGTTATAAACATGTAGTTAAACATGAGGCAGTGTTCTTACAAATCCTACCTCATCAGTTAATGTACATTAGTCCAAATGTAGACTGATTTTCTGTTTACATGATGTCTATGATAATCAGACTACAATCGGTCAGGACCACTATGTCAATTAGATCTCTGGAAAAAATTAAATGTAATCTTGCATGAGTATTATTATATTTATGTTACTAAGTTGAGCCTTAAATGAAGTCTATTGTTTTAGGTTTGATGACAGGGTTTCAAACAGACAGTGACACAGGACCATCTTCAGCTCCTCATATGATTAACATATGAAACAAATCCATGTGTATTGATGAGCCAGTCCATGGCATTGTGCCCAGGACAGTCTGAGGCCGAGTGGATCAGCGCGTGTGCGTCGACCGCGCTGCCAAAGCGTCTTTTAACACCAAGAGCTCATTGTAGTTTCACGTTTTATTCGGCCGCGGTTCACTTTAGATCACTCTCCTGGATTGAAATGTTTCTCTTGATGGTCTGGAGAGTGTGTTTCTAATGTTCTGAAGTGGTTTGTTGGAAATACAGCGCGTGGATCAGTTACTTTGGTTTAAAGTGCCTATGACAGGTCGAACTACTCATTTCACAAAGACGTAGTTAAGATCAATATATTTAAGGTTTTACTTTATTCCAGTTTGGCCATTTTTTAGCATTAAAAAATGTACTTCCTGTTCATCAATGATGACATCACGCTGGGTAGTTGCCTAGCGACCATTTAATAAATTGGGCCCAAACCCTTCAAAAGTAAAATTTTGTTTTAAATTTGAGCTATAAAAATACACTAGAACTCACTGTTTTGTTAAATGTGTGTTTACACGGCCATAAAAATCAGTTTCTTGTGAGAATGTAAAATGTCTTTGTCTCCCCAGTGTGATGTCATCAGTTTAACTCTGCTCTACTTCCTGCTATTTTCAACAGATTTTCAAATTTTTCCCCACAAATTTGCTCTTGATTAACTTAAAACTATCATTTATAATTACAACAGGTAATCTACCAAACTAAATACAATTTGTTCAAACCTATCAGACGCACTTTAAACTCACTAGGCATGAACACCTAAAATGTGTCATGTGGTTTTCTTGACCTCCATGTAAACACCCTGAGTGTTTGTGTTGACACTTAAAAAGTGAACTCTGAAGCTGCCTATAGAGTCTGTATTTGAATAAACAAATACATAACTGTGTTTGTGCCTTTGAGCAGGACACTTGAGTGAGACTGTGTTTGTGCCTTTGAGCAGGACACTTGAGTGAGACTGTGTTTGTGCCTTTGAGCAGGACACTTGAGTGAGACTGTGTTTGTGTCTTTGAGCAGGACACTTGAGTGGGACTGTGTTTGTGTCTTTGAGCAGGACACTTCAGTGAGACTGTGTTTGTGTTGCTGCAGGTCTGACGTGGGAGGACGACGTCACACAGAGAATCTTGTCCAAAGAACTGTCCAAACTGAGGAAGACTCCTCTCAGACCTCAGCCCGGATCAGGACCAGGATCAGACCCAGACCCGGGGCAGGTCTACAGCCCGGAGGCCGGGCTCAGGTCTTGGACCCGGTGGAGCAGAAGGTGAAGCCGGTGGAGCAGGAGCTGAGCAGAAACCTCCAGGTGTATCTGCAGCGACTCGGACTCATGCCTCAGGTCTCTGCTAATCTGCTAATGCTAATACTATGCTAAAGCTAATGCTGCTAATGCTAACGCTGCTAATGCTAATGCTACTAATGCTTCCTTTAGAATCATTTATGTTCAGACTTAATCAAAGTGCTTTTCTACAGAATAATAAAAAAGGCAAAACTTAACTCCTTCAAAAACATTTTACTTTGTCAGATATGAAAAAAAGAGCCAAGTTCTTCACCAGGAATGTTTATTGTGTGTAAGCTTTGTTAAGTGTCTTTTGGTGTTGATAAAGATAATTATTAAACAGTCTGATTGTTGTTTTTCCAGTCGAGTCGTGTCCAGTCTTCAGCCTCAGTGACGCCTCTGCTCCAACAGAAGATGTCTCCGTCTCCCAGTCGTCTGTCTCTCTCTCAGGTACAAGATTAGATTAGCCTTTATTGTCTCCTCGCAGGAGAAATTTGTCTTGGACATCAGGGCAAAAACATACATTGCAAACATACAGCATCCACGACAAATAATGTTCAACCAAGAATGACACAGTCCACAGGAAAAAGGAACAAAATTCATATTCACAGTGTACAAACAACATTGCACAATCCATATGGCCTTATTAGAGTGCATTTTTCATTGCACTCTGCCCCATGGCCTAAAAACCTAGTAACCACGATTGCATTTCCCACATGGCCTAAAGTGCAGCTAAACAATTGCACTCTTCCCTAAAACGGCCTTAGTAAGATTATTGCAGCTTCCACATGGCCTAAAGTGCAGTTAAACAATTGCACTCTTCCCTATTGGCCCTTGTAAAAAGGTTACCATTGCATTTCCCAAAGGCCTAAAGTGCAATTAATATTGCACTCTTCCCTACTTGTCCATATGAAAAACTGTTCCTGTTCCATCAAAGCAGTTTCTTCTTATTTATCAGGGAAATAGACAGAGGAATAAATGAATATTTAGCGATTTCCTCTTACATTGGGGCATCCTGTACCTTTTGCCTGAAGGCAATAATTCATATTGATTTGACAGAATGTGGGAAGGATCTTTGGCTATTTTTTGTCCCTGTTTAATTACAGCTTCATCAACATGTCTGAAAGAGAAAGTGGAGGAGGAATGCCCATTATTTTCCCTACTCTCTTGGTTAAGGTATTAATTTGTGACTTAAGCTTAACAGACAAACACTTTCCATTTACAGTATTGTGTTCAGGAGTTTCACAAAGCGTTCAAGTCATGTCCTGGTTCTTTTTTAAAACGAGACACATACGATAGTTTTGTGAATGTGCTCTTGATGCTCTCTCTGCTGTTTTGTGTTTCTTATGTAGGACGCAGACGAGCGCCTCCTGGTGGACGCTCTCAGGCACTTCCTCTCCTCCAGGATGTCCCAGTCAGGAGCCGGAGGCAGAGACACACCTGTGACCCGCCCAAAGCCCTCGTTCAGCGGACGAGAGGAGCAGCAGGAGCCCGGGACCCGCTCAGCTCTGTGGACGGTGAGAAGAGACTCGTCACAACCAGAGACAAAACGTTTGGGTTTATTTTCTACTGGTTTTTAGTATTTACAATATGATTTCTGTTGGTAGAGAAATTTATGCCGGACTGAAATTCCTGTTTTTTGAAAAACAACCAAGACTCAAAAGATTCAAATTAGGATAAAGTTTAGAGAACTGCAAAAACTTGCCTTCCAGTGCGAGTAAGATTAATAGAATAAAGTTTACTTTGAAATGGAAAACACACAAGTTACAAAGCGGCGTCTTTTTCTTGATCTAAACCCTGCAACGTCTGTATGTTGTGCTTGTCCTTCTTCTCTTGCATCGATGTCTATGTCCACCATGCGCTTGCCTGCTCACTGCCGCGTGTTCACAAAAACACAAAGTTCAAAGTGTCTCTTTATCTGTCCTTCAAAAGTTTCTCCTTTTTTGCATTTTCGCTGGTCTTCGGTCTTTGGTTCAACCCATTTTTGGTTGTCACTTGTCTCTTCTCAAAACCCATGCACTGATGATCTCATCCAGTGTCGAATCTCAGAGACCACAGTCGCCAGTTAGGCACCTTGTCGACTTGCAAACCAATAGCCAGATCAGCTTTGTGACAGTTCAGAGGTCAACTGTCCAACTAGTCCTTTGGAATGTTTATCTATTTTCTCCAACCACACATCAACCTTTCAGCCTAGTTTTTACAAATGCATTTTTACATCATTTGAACAATTTAAATGATTTCAAATGATTAAAACACTTAAACACACTGAGAATTTTTTTGTAACAATTTCTAACTAACAGTTGTGTCACATCCAATAGCTGCTTTTCACATTGTAGAATGTAATGGTTCGCTTTTTAGCTCACATCACATGAGCTTTTGTTTGTTTTTTCTCCCCCAAGAGAAAAGTGGTTACGTGAACAACTTTAATATAAAGTTTTTCTCCTGTCAGTGTTTCAGTGATAAAGTGAAAGTTAACAGTAACTAAGTCCAACTTTCAAAGCAACTGTTTGTATAAACGTTTAATATAAGCGCTATGATCAGAATAAAGTCTGTGTGAATGCGGTTGGACTCGGGCGCAGAAAACTTTACCGTTGATCCGTAATTTTTTTATGCTCAGCCATACACGAGATGTGGAACAGACCTCGTTCACTTCAAAGGTTATAAGATTAATTTTAGAAATAACAACCTGAGGATTTTGTTCCAAAAGAAGAATGTTTCCAGTTATGAACACATTTTGTTGAAGCTAAAGGTGTTCGTAAGACCTTAAGAAAAAACACATGTTATCCAGAGCGTGTTGGAACATGTGACGTGTGTGTTCTCAGAGCGTGTTGAAGAACATGTGACGTGTGTGTGTGTCTCCAGAGCGTGTTGAGAACATGTGACGTGTGTGTGTGTTCTCCAGAGCGTGTTAAAGAAATGGACGTATTGTTTGTCTCAGAGCGTGTTGAAGACTGTGAGTGTGTGTGTGTCTCCAGAGCGTGTTAAAGAACATGTGACGTGTGTGTTTGTTCTCCAGAGCGTGTGAAGAGACATGTGACGTGTGTGTTTGTCTCCAGACATGTGACGTGTGTGTGTTTGTCTCCAGAGCGTGTTGAAGAGAACATGTGACATGTGTGTTTTGTCTCCAGAGCGTGTTGAAGAACATGTGACGTGTGTGTGTCTCCAGAGCGTGTTGAAAGAACATGTGACGTGTGTGTTTGTCTCCAGAGCGTGTTGAAGAACATGTGACGTGTGTGTTTATCTCCAGAGCGTGTTGAAGAACATGTGACGTGTGTGTTTGTCTCCAGAGCGTGTTGAAGAACATGTGACGTGTGTGTTGTCTCCAGAGCGTGTTGAAGACATGTGACTGTGTGTTTGTCTCCAAGCGTGTTGAAGAACTGTGACGTGTTGTTGTCTCAGAGCGTGTTGAAGAACATGTGACGTGTGTGTGTCTCCAGAGCGTGTTGAAGAACATGTGACGTGTGTGTGTTGTCTCCAGAGCGTGTTTGAAGAACATGTGACGTGTGTGTTTGTCTCCAGAGCGTGTTGAAGAACATGTGACGTGTGTGTTGTCTCCAGAGCGTGTTGAAGAACATGTGACGTGTGTGTGTCTCAGAGCGTGTTGAAGAACATGTGACGTGTGTGTTTGTCTCCAGAGCGTGTTGAAGACATGTGACGTGTGTGTTTGTCCCAGAGCGTGTTGAAGACATGGACGTGTGTGTGTCCAGACATTGGTGAGTGTGTGTGTCTCCAGAGCGTGTTGAAGAACATGTGAGTGTGTGTTTGTCTCCAGCTGTTGAAAAACTGTGACTGTGTGTGTCTCCAGAGCGTGTTGAAGAACATGTGACGTGTGTGTTGTCTCCAGAGCGTGTTGAAGAAACATGTGACGTGTGGTGTTTGTCTCCAGAGCGTGTTGAAGAATCCAATGTGAAGATGTGGTGTGTTGTCTCCAGAGCGTGTTGAAGAACATGTGACGTGTGTGTTTGTCTCCAGAGCGTGTTGAAAGAACATGTGACGTGTGTGTGTTTGTCTCCAGAGCGTGTTGAAGAAATGTGACGTGTGTGTGTTCTCCAGAGCGTGTTGAAAACATGTGACGTGTGTGTGTGTCTCCAGAGCGTGTTGAAGAACATGTGACGTGTGTGTTTGCCTCCAGAGCGTGTTGAAGAACATGTGACGTGTGTGTGTGTCTCCAGAGCGTGTTGAAGAACATGTGACGTGTGTGTTTGTCTCCAGAGCGTGTTGAAGAACATGTGACGTGTGTGTGTGTCTCCAGAGCGTGTTGAAGAACATTGTGACGTGTGTTTTGAGGGTGAAGAAGTGAGTGTTTTGTCTCCAGAGCGTGTTGAAGAACATGTGACGTGTGTGTTTGCTCCAGAGCGTGTTGAAGAACATGTGACGTGTGTGTGTGTCTCCAGAGCGTGTGAAGAACATGTGCGTGTGTATGTGACTCCAGAGCGTGTTGAAGAACATGTGACGTGTGTGTTTGTCTCCAGAGCGTGTTGAAGAACATGTGACGTGTGTGTGTGTCTCCAGAGCGTGTTGAAGAACATGTGACGTGTGTGTGTGTGTCTCCAGAGCGTGTTGAAGAACATGTGACGTGTGTGTGTGTCTCCAGAGCGTGTGAAGAACATGTGACGTTGTTTGTCTCCAGAGCGTGTTGAAGAACATGTGACGTGTGTAGGTGAAAAGGATGTGATGTGCCAGAGCGTGTTGGAAGAACATGTGACGTGTGTTGTGACTCCAGAGCGTGTTGAAGAACATGTGACGTGTGTGTTGTCTCAGAGCGTGTTGAAGAACATGTGACGTGTGTGTTTGTCTCAGAGCGTGTTGAAGAACATGTGACGTGTGTGTGTCTAGAGCGTGTTGAAGAACATGTGACGTGGTGTTTGTCTCCAGAGCGTTTCATCCAGAGCGTGTTGAAGAACATGTGACGTGTGTGTTTGTCTCCAGAGCGTGTTGAAGAACATGTGACGTGTGTGTTTGTCTCCAGAGCGTTTCATCCAGAGCGTGTTGAAGAACATGGGCCGTGAACACGTGGACGTAGACTCTCTGACGCAGCACGACGTGGACCAGCTCTCGGCCTTCATCGCCGACGCTCTTCAGGTGGTGGACCGGGACCAGGGCAGAGTCCGAGACCGGGACCTGAGCCAGGACCAGAGCCAGGATCTGAACCAGGACCAGGAGGCGCCGAGCGAAGACAAACCCAGAGATGAGGAGCCGAAAGAGGCAGAAGCAGCGGCTCAGAGCACCTCCAGTCCAACCACACAACAAGGTACATGAACGAAACTCCGCCCACAGCCACACGACAAACAATTACAGAACAGTAGAGAGGGTCTGGGGAGAGGGCGGAGTCTGGGGAGAGGGTGGAGTCTGGAGAGGGGGGCAGAGTCTGGAGAGAGGGGCGGAGTCTGGGGAGAGGGCGGAGTCTGGAGAGGGGGGCAGAGTCTGGAGAGAGGGGCGGAGTCTGGGGAGAGGGCGGAGTCTGGAGAGAGGGTGGAGTCTGGGGAGAGGGGCGGAGTCTGGAGAGAGGGGCGGAGTCTGGAGTTACATGGAGCAGTGTGATTGGTCAGAACAGATATCTGCAGCAGGTGTTTGTAATCAGAAATGAACAGATTAAGAATAAATCACATTTACAATGACTTTCAGTAAAAATCAGATTACATTTGAACATGTTTACTTTTAATTTGACCTCATAATGTTTTAAAGCATCTATAAAGAATCAGCCAATGAGGTTAACTTGTTTTAATTCATATTAAAACTCTGAATAAGTGTTTGCTACTGCTGCAGGTTATTAGAGTTTGCATCTGTTAGGCCTATTAAGACCATCATCATATGATTTTATTGTTGTTTCATATCTAAAAGTTTTAAGTTTGCGTGTGTCCATCACTCACTCCTGTCACTCAAACTGCATCACCATAGTAACTCACACACCGAGGGGAAAGGGGCGGGGCCTGCTGCTTTGGAGAGAGGAGACGGCCAGGTTTTAACTTTATCAGAGAAAACGTCACAAGCAACACAGTCAAAAGATGCGAGACTTTTCCAGAAAATTTAGTTGAGACCGAGCACTGAAAGCAGCTGCATTGACTCAGGGAGAAACAACAACAGATTGTTAAATAAACCACATCTAAGGCTGTTATTATGCTAAACAGTCGCTAGGTTTTGGTTTGTCTGTTCTTTGTAAGAGACTCGAAGAAGAGCTCTGCTAAAGTTGTCCACTGAGAGCGCGGCTGGATCACAGCACACTGACCTGGATTTTACAATTTGGCCATTTTTCACATCGTCAATTTTTTAAAGACCAGAATTCCTTTTTTTTAACCAGTCCTGCATATAAGTGTGTTTATGAAATCTGAAATCAAAACTGTACGTACGGTTCCTTTATTATTCAGTAAATGGTTGCAAATGCATTTTATTTTAGTATTTAGGTCTGATTTGTCTTGGTTTAGTCTTTCTTGTTGGACTTGCTATTTGTGTTCACATCATTCTTTTATATTCTGTATTTAACAGTTTTCTGTTGTTTCTCTTGTCAGAGCGCCGAGCAGACGTCCAGCAGCAGAGCGTGAAGGACAAGGTACTTTCACTTTCAACTTTAAACCAAACCTGTGATAGAAATTAAATGCCTGATCCACCAGTCGATTCAAATGTGAAGGTTCAGGTTTTTATGATGGTCAAAATACTGTACAGTGACTTTAATTGTGTTAGAATGTTTAGTGAATCATATTTTATCCTGAACGACCTGGTGTTTGTGTCCAGCCTGAAGGAGAGCAGCTGTTGACCAAACTTCTGACCTTCCTGGACCAATCGGACAGCTCCAGATCCAGTCCTAAACCCGGTCCTGGATCAGACTCCGCAGGCGGCCGGGCTGTGGGTCTGGAGAACGTTCAGAGTCGGACCGTGTCGGTGCAGAAGAAGGACACGCAGTCTGTGGAGGAGCTGTCCGAGGTGCTGGGCTGGGTCAAAGAGGTGCGTCCGGCGCCCGCGGATCTGCTCTACGGAGAGTCCAGAGGTAGACCGGTCCAAGGCCAAGGAGAGTCTAGAGGGAAGCAGGTCCAAGTCCCAGGAGAGTCCAGAGGGAAACAGGTCCAGGAGCCGCGAGGAAGACCGGTCCAAGTCCCAGAGCTGCAGCTGGACGTCAGGACCAACAGCAGGAGACCAGACCAGGAGCAGTTTGGATACGTCATCACCGATACTGAGTGAGTCTGACATCTGGAGACAAACAGACTAAGGTTGTGTTTATTAGGACAATGTATAAACACAAGAAGCACAACGACAGAGAAGCTTGTAACAGATTCTAGCTTTACAACTCATTTCCATCTATGGTTCAAGTGCTACTGGATATGTTTTTAGTGCTAGGGAAAACTAATAACCTGTTTAGTCAGATGGTTTATAAACCATCTGGCCTTCCAGTCGCTCGATTGGTTTAAGAGTCCGAAACAGCGGTGTTTCGGCCCAATCACATCACAGCAGCGTGGTTTTGAGGCCCAATCACGTTGTAGCAGGGCGGGCTAACACGGGCTATTTAACCCGCCCTGTGGTTTTAGCAGAAATACAGAGTAATTTCTTTTTGAAAGAAGAGCAGTGTGTGTGACACTTGTTCTGTCCCACACAGACATTGGATACACCATTATGAGTTGTTGCTGTGATTGGCTAAGCACAAATATGGTCGGCCGCTCACCCAATCAGCTCCAAGTATTTCACTAAACGCCCCATCTTTTCTCAAACGGCTTCAGAGAGTCAAGTTCCAGATGGAGACTGTGGAAGAACTCACATCATAGTTCAACACAGATCCATCTGGAGTGAGCCAGTTTAGGAAACTGAAGCATCTGTAGGAAACCTAAGGAAGCTACAACAAAAAGTTTATCAACACAGGCGTCTTTTATTATACGTGACGATTAGGGATGTCACGATATCAAATTTTAGAATCACGATTATAGCAAAAGGAAAAATCACGATTTTGCGATTATTCACGATTATCGGCATAAAGAAAAAATAAATACATTATATACATATATTTATTTTTTAAATCTAAATTATTGGTATTTGATTTGCTGACAGTGACAATACACTGATTGTATTACATAAATATGATGTAGGCTTGATTAAAAACAATAAATGCAATTATTTTAAATAATTATCCTTTGAAAAAAATAATATAATGTTATAAACAAATTTTCATTCAAGCATTAAAAAAAAAACATTATTGTCCCTTTAATGATTGCTTTAATATTCTCATTATACTTACAAGGAGAGATCGATTACTAACTAATAATATTATTATGTGTGATATTTGTCACGTGACTCACGAAGGCGACGTCATCCACACGTTTTGTTTTCCCAGTGTCGTCATGACGTCTGCAGCGTCTCTGCTTTCGTTTTACTTTCAGATCAGAGTTTATGTCAAATGAAGCATAAATACTCGTTTACTTTTGTCGTGAGCTGTGTGATTCTCTCTGGAGCGCTTCGTTTAAAGGATTTACGTTGTTTCTTTACCTTTACTTGGACGAACAGCGAGGGACGATCGTATCGAAGATGCTGGATCATGTTGAATGTGTTAGCGCTTTTAGCGGCAGCTTTTCAACGACACGTTTTGCATCTTGGACACTCTTCAGCCACACAATGCACTGATCATCTTTAAAACAACCCTCGACTTGATTCTTTGGATGGATACAACTCCTGAAGCGCTAACTTCAGCAGCTTTTCAACTAGCGGTGAGTTGACGACACACACGCTGTTCTCCGCCTCACGCTGCCCGAGCACGGCAGTCACGTCACAGAAGACGTAAGACGTGTTTGCGGTTTACCGTGAGTTGTAAAAATTCCACAAATAACCTACCGTGGGGGAAAATATTCACGATTATTGAAAAACCGGTTAATCTTGACATCCCTAGTGACGATATTATTAGTCTTTTATTATACGTGACGATGTGGGTCTCTCTGATGCACGTGCTGACTTTGTCTCCAGTCAAATACATGATGCAGTTTCACAGACTCACCAGCAGAGGGGGCGGGGGTAGTGTGAGGAGAACCCAGAGGAGGTCACATGAGCAGGAAAACATGTGGCTTTGAGAAATGCGGATTAATGTAGAATAACAATAACTTTATTCTACATTTGTAGGTCTCATTTGATGTACAACATGTCATGATTCCAGTTGTAGGCCAGAGTTTTATATAGAGCTGTGAATATGTTTAAAATAAACAAAAAGGTCTGACAGAGAAGGGAACAGGGTTGGCACTGAAAGAGTTAATTGCAGGTTTAAGATGACACTGAGAGAGCTTTGCATCATGCCCTGTTTACACTGTTTTTCTCGTACATAACCCTGCGTTTCTCCTCTGCTCTCAGCGGTCTGCAGACGGACGAGGGGCTGCACCTGATGGAGGTCCTGGCTCACATGTCCAACATCCACATGGCCAACTTCGCTGAGCTCTCGTGAGTCTCACACACACTCACACACACAACATTCTTGCACATGCATAAAAGTGAGGACATTCATTGGCATAATGCATTACCCAGCCCCTTACCCTAAATCTAACCTTAACCCAATTCTAACCCTAATCTTAAAACCACATCTTAACCCTCAAACAGGCCAAAACATGACATTCAGAAAGTGAGGACTAGGGAAAATGTCCTCACTTTCCAAAAATGTCCTCACTTTGATAGTAGAATGTGAATTTTGGTCCTCACTTTATGTTTGTTCAAGAACACACACACTACGGTTCTGTACATTCTGAGGATTTCCTGAGATCTGAGATATTATTTTTAAGAGTGCACTAACACTAGCACAACCGAACCGTGCCCAGGCCTGCATGGCTCCAAGCCCCGGTGATCAAAGATGGCGGCGCTGTGCGTCAATGGCTTTTGCTCACTGGCGTTTGTTGCCAATATGGCCGTTAGCTTTAGCCTTTTGCTAGGTGCTCTACAGACTATGGAGCATGTGCAGTTGTGTTCCCCCGTAACTCCCCCGCGAGGAGTGAGCCGAGCTCGAGCCGAGTGAATCCGAAAGAAGCCGAAGCTCACACGTGACCGTTCTGACCAATCAGAGCGGCAGTTACAGTGTTAGCAGCGGTAGCCGAAGCTAAAGCTTAAAAAGCCGTTTTATACGAAACTAAAACCTGTGAATGATGTGAATCTAGGTAAGAATCGCTGCAAAGTCCAAGAGCTCTTAAAGCTGTAGATGCTGTTTCTGCTGAACACGGGTGGTTTGTGTTTGCATTGCGCTCTAGGGAAAAAATCCTTTCTAGCCTGTAGAGGCATTTTCCCGCTGCAGTACCAATGGAGCGGCCACTGGGGCTGATTTACAACGGCTGCAAGCTAGCAATACCGTATCCAGATAATATAATAGATCCATGCATGGCTCCTACAGCGCAGGTCTTTTGTTCAGTGTGAGGCAAACGAACTGTGCTCAGACTCTGGCACAGTTGGAGGAGATCGGCCAAAGCATGGCACGGTTAATCATGTGCACGCACACACACGACTTTAGTATACAAGCCCATGTGAGCGCTGATGTTTCTCACAAGAAGAAATACGAAACTAAACTCAGCTTACCTTGAGTAAGCTCTATGACCAGAGAGAAAAGTTGTGAAGTTTCTCGTCTCCTGTTGCTCTTGCTGTTCCACTTGATTTTTATTCCAGAGCCTGATGGAGGAGCTCAGGCAAACTCAAGTCTGCCTCATTCAAGCTTCAGCACGACATTTCAAGTCATTTTATCTAAGTTAGATTTTCCTTTTTTTGCGATTAAATCTGGTCTTTGATTTACACCAGGCATGTCCAAAGAGCGGCCCGGGAGCCAAATGCGGCTCTTGGACCAATTTGTTTTGGCCCTCAGACTTCCTGCTAGATTGGCCCAAATTACAAAAAAGTGTTGTTTTTAATGTCAACTTTGAGCATTCTTCTGTCAAACATTTTGAAGCCATTCGAACCTAAAACAAATGTTAAATGCCTTTTTAAAAGTTTGGTGGTTCATTAAAATTAGGTCAAATGCAAAAGTTAAATGGCCGTCCACTCCATATAACTTTCAAAATGTGGCCCACTGAGAAAAAGTTTGGACACCTCTGATTTACACAATGTTTGTTTTGGCTTTGTCCTGTTTTTGTCCTGCTTTTTTATTGTTTTAATGTATTATTTTGTATTTGTAAAAGTCAATTGCTAGTAAACAGTAAACATTTTGAGTTGTTTGTGTATACTGGATGTAAAGCATAGTTCCCTTTTGTAGTCCGGCCTTCAAACCCTATAGCCTTTCGAAAACAAATGTGATAAATATAATTGAATAGCCCTGCTTCACAGCTATTGTGTTTTACATTTTGGTGTTTTTGACGACATGTGGAGTCATTCTGTTTTAGAACTCAAACTACTTCCTGTTAATTTCAACTTTTATTTGTCAATTTCTTCAAAATTTGCGACTTCACTGCAGTAAAACGAAGATAAATATTTACCACAAAGACTATCACAGCAGCAAAGTGAAAATGAGAAAAATGTGATCGTCTGTCATATCGGAAGCTGCTGCTGCTGTTGTTTTGCCCCGTGAGGCTCAAAGGTGGAACACTTCACACACCCACCCACGCTCTCTCTCTCTCTCTCTCTCTCTCTCTCTCTCTCTCTCTCTCTCTCTCCTTTTCACTGTAAAACTCACATCCATCACTTCTGCAGCCGCTCGGAGCCACGGTTCTCTCATTTGAGTCGGAACACAAAAGCAGATCAGAGCTGACCACACAGGATGATTCACAGAGAGAAAAGAGAAAGGAGAAGATGGAAGGAGAGAGAGAGAGAGAGAGAGGAGAGAGAGAGAGAGAGAAAAAAAAGAGAGAGAGAGAGAGAGAGAGAGGAGAGTTAGGACCACCGGGTGAAGCTCTGTCAGGGCCCAGCAGGAGACGTCAGTTTGTCAGAGGAGCTTCAGTCTTTGTCAGTACGAACATAATCAGTGATAAATATATATTTGTAAAAGACGTATCTAGAGCAGTGTTTGGTCTGCAAAGTGGTGCTGAGGTTTGTTACAACTACCTTTTGGATTAAAAACACTGTCAAAACACTAACAGCCCGATCTTGCCCCTTTGTCTTAGCCGGTCTTAGCCTTGGTCTTAAGTATTCCTCTGTTGGCCACTAGGGGCTCTCTCCAAGCTCTATACACTGTCAGTGTAGAAGGTGTGGCTCCAGCCAGATGTGAGGGGGTGCAGTTTTTTTCATTGAATCTGACACATGCTCACGCCTGTGACAAGTGAGCAGCTGCTTTAGGATTACAGGCAAAAGAGAACTGTAGCAGCAGCTTCAGTTTGGAAAAAAAACTGCAATAATCTATTTGGTGAAAGTCTATTTACTTGACAGACTTGATCAACTTTGTCTAAAAATGAGGCCAACATTTTTTTAACGCGTTGACACATAAAAAATGGTTTAAAAAATACATGATGGCCTCTTTGGCCTTTCCATAGCATTCACACTGACCCATGTTCACTCTCACATCTGATTATCTTTTTTATTAAGTCAACAAGCTTTATGTAAAAGAAAAGACACATTTTTAGACAAAGTTGATCAAGTCTGTTAAGTAAATAGACTTTCACCAAATAGATTTCTATTATTACAGTTTTTTTCCAAACTGAAGCTGCTGCTACAGTTCTCTTTTGCCTGTGATAAAGCAGCTGCTCACTTGTCACAGACGTGAGCATGTGTCTGGTTCAATGAAAAAAAACTGTACCCCCACATCTTTCTGGAGCCAGACCTTCTACACTGACAGTGTATAGAGGTTGGAGAGAGCCACTAGTGGCCAACAGAGGAATAATTAAGACCAAGGCTAAGACCGGCTAAGACAAAGGGGCAAGATCGGGCTGTAAATCTGGTGTTCTCTCCTAAACATGTTAATAAGTAGAGTTGTTCCGATACCGTTATCGACGAGTACTCACACCAAATCTTCCAGTTCAACCATAAAAATACTCCATATATGCAGACAAACACCCGTTTTAGCTCTGTGATGATTTATTTAGCCTTTAGGGGGGGCAAAATTAATATTATTTTTCTTCCAAGGGCCAATACAAATACATTTGTAGCGTGTCGAGGGCCAAACCTAATTTTCTGTTGCATTTAAAAAGTTTATTTACAGTAAGATAGTGATTAAATTGTATTTGATTAACATGCTTTTGCAGAATAAAACAGATTGTATCTTCTTTGACCATCTTTTCAGTTTAAAATGGAATCAGATGGACATTTTGAACAAATCTCAGCACCTCTTCGCGGGCCAGCTTTAACCCCTTGCACTTCTGTTTACATTTCATTAGGATAAGCGTCTTTTACAGCCTCACTGTTGTTTTTGTGACTAAATATAAACTCAACACAGTTATGTTTAATGAAAAATACATTTGACTCTAAAGTAGGCTTAAAACAAGTATAACACAGTTTCACTATTTTATATGTGTAGCTCTTTTTAAGTACACTATTCCTTCTGCTTTTTGAGTCTGGTTTGCAGAAGCTCTTATTAAAATGGATTTAAATTTGAGTTAAAAGCTGAACCTATAATTTACTTCTTTAGTCATTATAATACAATAGTTGGTATCGGTATCGGCACACACCCTGAGTCAAAGTATGGTATTGGAACACTATTAATAAGAGACAATTTAATGATATTTCTTCTAAAATAAGCTTTATTTTTGCTAAACATAATTAGGTTTGTACTTGACGTACTTCAGTGTAATGTAGCCTGCAGCTCACAGTTATTTAGAGAATTGATTAGTTGAACGATTCTTCTTTTGATGAATCCATTAGTTGTTTAGAATGTAAAAGTAACAAGTCCCTGCGGCTCAAGATCCACGTACGGCTCTTTGAGATTTGGTTAAGAATGTGGAACTAGTCAAAAGTTAAAGAAGAGTCTTCATATTTTACAATATGTGTTTATTATAAATTAGCAATTGTTTAGACCAGGGGTCGGACACCCAAAATGCTCAAAGAGCCATTTTGGACCAAAAAAACAAAAACTGAATCTGTCTGGAGCCGCAAAAATTAAAAGCTTTATAAAAGTCTTACAATGAATACAACACATGCTGTAAGTGTCTATTAGCTTTATCAACCTGTTATCAAAATGTAACAAAATGAACATTCAAGATTAGCGTAATTAATGACATAATTCGACCCCACGAACAGACGCGGGGCATGTTTGTCCATCCCGCTCCTGTTTAAGATTACACAGAGGCTGCGCTGCGCTGTTATGAAGTAAAACTACACGACGCAGATCAAACATGACTAAACTCTGCATAAATCAGCTCTTGAAGTGTCACTAAATCATCTCAAGTATCGTGTCCATTTGACGTTCAACAATGCGCGATGTAACTGGAGTGTAGCCTCTTACCTGACGCACAGTCCCACACATCTCTTTCCACTAAATCCAGTTTATTTTCCACGAACTCCACGTGTTATTTCAGTGTCTTCGTGCATTAAAAACAGTCCTTCATTCATTCTTTGGGTAACTTTTCCTCCGCGCTGCTTGTTGTTGATCTCGAGTCCTCATCGTCAATGAACAGCCAGCTTCCCCGCTGTTACCTTCCTGGTTGCGATAAAACTTCCACATTTACAATGAAAGCAAATGATACGGTCCAAAAACTGTTGAATCCGCTGTTCAGTCTGTCTCTTTTTCACTTTTGAAGCCATGGCCCGACGCACCTGGCGGTTTGTTTACAGCAGCGCGCAGACCCGCAGACCTGATATAAAGACATGTCGCCCGGCTATGACGTAAACCTTCGTTGACAGAAATGCTGAAATTAAATATTTATTCTACACGTTAATCAGCATCGGAAAACTTTAAGTGTTTGACATATTTTTCCTCCTAAACAAATTATATTAAAACAAAAAATATGTTCACACAATTTTCCACTTTTATATTTTTTGGACAAGCTCCAGGGAGCCACAAGGGGGGCGCCAAAGACCCGCATGCGGCTCTAGAGCCGCGGTTGCCGACCCCTGGTTTAGTGGATGTATGATGCTTATTTAATCATTTCTAAATCTATTGAAATTTTTTTTCTCCATTAAAAATGCACAGGTGCATTACAAACAGAAAAGAAGTTCTTAATGAAACTTTGACATTTTTGTTAATTCACACATCATTTTATTTAGAAAAAAAAATGTGTTTATTCACTTAACTGTCTAAATGTTTTTATCACTGTTAATATTATAAATATGTATGTTTTTGACTAAATAGTTTCTGACTTTGATTTGGTTTGAATTGTGCAAACGTGGCTCTTTTACTGGAAAAGGTTGCAGACGCCAGTCGTAGGTGCTTGGAATTGTAATCTTGTTTTGAGTTTGTTTTTATCGTCTGAAGATTTGCAGATGGAACACGGTAAATACTGTAAAACACGTAGTTTTACTTAGAATAAGGAAATGTTTAGCTTTTTTCTCACTTAAAAACAAGACAAAATGTCACTTCACTTGAATGAAACTTGCTTGTTTTGTTGACAAATCTTAGCGAAAGAAAGTCAAATTGTGCCTAAAACTAAATATATTTTACTTCATTTTATATTGGCTTATTTAAGTCGGTGTTTTTTCCAGTGCAAGAACTTTCTGGCGGTGTAGAAACTAGTGTTCACATCACAAAAACAAAAACGTTTTCTCTGTAAATGTTTGTAAACCTAAATAAAGCCAATTAACGATTATTTAAATTGAAGACCTTTAATGACACTGACGTCAGGAAAGACAAATGTAAAGTGAACGTGTGGAGGAGCTTTGGACCAAACCAGATACATTTTTCTTCTTGTTGTCACTGAATCTGAGAGAAGCATTCAACCTCTATGACCTGAATGAGTGATGAGAGAAGAGAGGGAGAAGAGGAGAGAGAGAGAGAGGGAGGAGAGAGAGAGAGAGAGAGAGAGGGAGAGAGAGGAGGAGAGGAGAGAGAGGGAGAGGAGAGAGGAGAGAGAGAGAGGGAGGAGGAGAGGGAGGAGAGGGGGGAGAGGAGAGAGAGGAGAGGGGAGAGAGAGAGGGGGGGGAGGGAGAGAGGGAGGGGAGAGAGAGGAGGAGGGAGAGGAGAGAGAGAGGGGGAGAGGAGAGAGAGAGAGGGGAGAGAAGAGAGAGAGGGGAGAGAGGGAGAGAGAGAGAGGGAGAAGAGAGAGGGGAAGAGAGGAGAGGGAGAGGAGGGAGAGAGAAGAGAGAGCGAGAGGGGAGAGAGGGAGAGGGGAGAGGGAGAGAGAGGAGAGAGAGAGGAGGGGAAGAGGGAGAGGGAGAGGGATAGAGGAGAGGGAAAGAGAGAGAGAGAGAGGGAGAAGAGAGAGGGAGGGAGGAGAGAGAGGGAGAGAAGAGAGAGAGAAAGAGAGAGAGGGAGAGAAGAGAAAGAGAGAAAGATGGAAGAGAGAGGAGGGAGGGGGAGAGAGAGAAAGAGAGAGCGAGAGGGAGAGAGAGAGAGAGGGAGAGAGAGAGGGAGAGGAGAGAAGAGGGAAAGAGAGGAGAGGAGAGAGAGAGGAGGGGGAGAAGAGGGGAGAAAGAGAGAGAAAAAAAGAAGAGAGGAGAGAAAGAGAGAGAGGAAGAAAAAAGAGAAAATGGAGAGAGAGAGGTAGAGAGAAGAGAGGAGACAGAGGAGGAGAGAGAGGGGAAAAGAGAGAGAGAAGAGAGAGAAGAGAAAGAGAGAGAGAGAGGAGCGTTCAACCTCTGCGGCCTGGACGAGTGAGTGATGAGAGGGAGAGAAAGACGGAGAAAGAGAGAGGCCCGGGTGTGTGCTCCTGCTGAGCTTTAAGGGACAGAAACAAAAGAGGAACAAAGCTGTGAGGAGGACAAGACCACACGCAGAAGAAGAGAGAGAGAGAGAGAGAGAGGGATGGAGGGGACAAGGGTGAGAGGAGGAGAGAGAGAGGAGCAAAAGAGAAGCAGACCACATGCAAGAAGAGAGAAATAAAAGAGAGAGAGAAGAGAGGAGGCGAGTAGGAAGAACAGAACACATAATATGAGGAGAAAGAAAGAGAAAGAGGGGGAAGGGAGCGTTGGACAAGGGAGAAAGGAGAGAGTAAGAGAGAGAGAGAGAGATGGAGGAGAGAAGGAGAGAGAGAGGGGAGCAGAGGAGACCACATAAAAGACAGAGAAAGATGCAAGAAAAGAGAGAGAGAGGAGACGAAAAGGTAGAAGTAACAGGTTCCAACCACCATATATTTTCCACACTTAAGAAATGTGACACAACTTTAAAAAGTCTAGTTCTTTTATTACAAAAGTTTTAAGAAATAAATAATTGGGAACTGAGTGGGGCACTAAAAATAATAAATCTATTTAAAAAAGGGGAAAATCCTCTGCTAAAACACTACTCAGGAAGCGCATAATTCTCCGGATGGGGGCAGGCGGCGCACGTGGGGTTTCTGACTGTTCCTCCACCTCCGGATCCAAGGTGAGGCTGGCGGTGGATTTAGTTTGCAGTAGGCGCAGCTTCCTTCTCTTCCCACCGTCGATCAACTCCGCTGGCTGCAGCAGTGCTGGAAATCAGGAGAGCACTCTCAAAAAAAGCACACAAAACACGGCAACACACCCCAGCACGACAAATCTCCAGTAGAGTAAGAACGTTCCTTCAACTTATCTGGTAAGCGCGTTGAACAACACTCCGCCGGCCCAACTCTCCGGAATCCGGCCTCCTCCGTGCCCCGTGCGTCCCCGTGCGTCTCGTCTGCTCCGACGGCTTGGATGCGCTGGAAGTGAGGGAGAATACACTGAATTGGCAGTACGCACCCAGCCACAAAATGCGCTCAATGGGTGGTTTAATTACGTCCCTTTAACTTATCTGGTAAGCGCGTTGAACAACACTCCGCCGACCCACTCTTCAGAATCCGGTCTCCTCCGTGCCCCGTGCGCCCCCGTGCGTCTCGTCTGCTCTGACGTCTTGGATACGCTGGAAGTGAGGGAGAATGCACTCAATTGGCAGTACGCACCCAGCCACAAAATGCGCTCGACAGGTGGTTTAATTACGTCCCTTTAACTTATCTGCAAAAGGCGTTGCAAACACTTCCCCGGAGCCGTCTCAGTCTCTGGCACCACGCGGACCCACCAGTTCGGCGCAGATCGTTTGCCGCAGCTCCCCCAGGTCTCGGCTTCGGGCCTCTCCTCGTCCCTGGGTCTTCAGTCGCACGTCGTGGCCTGGGTAAACAAGTGCTCTCAGACGTTGCACTACACAATCACAGATCACCCGCTCAATCAATGAAATATACACGTTCCTTAACTGGATCTTTCAAAAGGCGGTGTCTCCAATGTCTTTGGATCCAGCTCCAGCTCCGTCTCTTTCGTCCTTGTCCCCTCGGTTTTCTCTGTCTTCCCTGTACTCCTCCGTGTCCTCCCTTTTCCCAGAGTCTCGTCCTCCTCTTCTCGCGAGGCTTGTCCTTTTAACACTGGTCCCAATGAGCAGGGACCAATCAGCACAATTGAGGGTTGATCAGTGGGAGTCTCTAGTCCATATTTAGGGATGAGCCTATTAAACTAAGGGCACACTAAACCAAATAAACTCTTTGGCATGCAAGATCAAAAGAAAAAATTCAAAAGCAGACTAACCCTATGGAACCAGTAATACTACACCTCTGACATTTTCCCCCCTTCTTTAAGATTGGTCGTCCCGGCCAATCAACTACTCACAGTAACGCGATGGGCGTGTTCCCATGTTAGAACGTTGTGACCGACGCACAGGGGGCTCAGGTGGGGCAGCCAGTGGGCCTTCAGGAGGAGCTACTTGGTCTACTGCTCTGGGCTCGACCTGTTGGGAGATTATCAGTCCAGGAAGCCAGCAAGTGGGAGGCGGCAACTGGTGGCTCTCTGGGGGTACGGGTTCGTGGACCACTGCAGACGTCTCCTGTAAAATAGTCAAAGGACAAGGGCGTAGGTTATTTCTGTGGATCGTACGTGTCGGATTCTCTTTACCCTCTGGCCGCACCAGATATACTGGGTGGTGGTCTCGGAGGCAGTTTATCACTATATAGGGTTCTGGCCTCCACCGAGATCCCAGTTTCCCCCTTGCCCTCCTGCGAAAGTTTCTAACAAGTACGCGTTCCCCAGGCAGCAGTGGAGGCAGGCGGCTCTTCCTATTAAAACGAGAGACATCTTGCTCCTTTCGCTGCTGAGCTTGGTTCTTTGCCGCGTCATATGCCTTTTGAAGAGCTTTTTGATGTTGCTTCACCCAGCCCTCTAGACTATGCGTCCCTCTGGCTGGGGTGAGGTCTGATACCCAGTCAACGGGTAGCCTGGCATGCCGTCCAAACAACACATAATGAGGGTCAACCCTGTCGCACTGTGGATAGTGTTGTTATATGCTTGTACTAAGGCTGGCAGCTCGTTTGGCCACTGGGATTGTTGAGAATCGGTCAGAGAATTCAGGAGCTGCAAAAGGGTCTGGTTAAATCTCTCACAAGCTCCATTGCCTTGGGGGTGGTAAGCTGTGGTCCGGCTCTTAGTACAGCCATACATTTGACACAGTTGGCCCATCAACGTCGACTCAAAGGCACCACCCCGGTCACTTAAAATTCTCTCTGGACATCCAAAAATCTGGATCAAGTTATGGTATAGGGCACGGACTGTAGTCTCTGCTGACTGGTCTCGAGTGGGCACAGCTATAGCATATCTGGAAAACAAATCTGTCATAACCAGAATGTTAGGATACCGGTCATCGGGTCGCCCCAAGGAGAGGAAATCGATGCCAACCACTTCAAAGGGATATGAAGTGTGGATGGGCTGTAGAAGGGCCTTCCCTGCCGGCCCAGCCTTACTGCAGACACACTGGGGGCACTCCTCAGTCCACCGCTTGATACCTTGAGTCATTCCAGGCCAAAAACAACGCTGACGCATTATAGCTACAGTTCGATCGCCACTGGGATGGCCCATCTCTGCATGGTAGGCTCTCCATAAGCCTGTAGCTTCTTCCTTTGGAATGGCTACCTGAAACACAGAGGGGTTGGCCCTGTTTCTCCCATAGCCTCCCCACCACACCAGCCTGAATAACAATTTTGTGCCATTCCTTTAGTAAGCCTTTCATATAGGGGGTCATTTCATCACGTACCTCTGGCCGTTGTTCTCCTTGTTCCTTCCATTTTTTCATCTGGACCAGGTCAGCGTCCTGAGCCTGCCGTTGCTCCCACTCTCCTGAAGCCTCCACCTGGTTGACCTGAGCGACAGTCCCCCCAGCTTTTTGGTCCACCAACCTGGACAGAGCGTCTGCGTTCTTGTTCTGTAAGCCCGGGCGATATTTGATGGTATATTTGAAATTTGCAAGTTGAGCAACCCATCTCTGTTCCACTGCCCTAGTCGTGCTGTCTCCAAATGTACTAATGGGTTGTTATCAGTGTATACTGTGAAGTCAGCACCATAAAGATAGTCTTTGAACTTCTCTGTGACTGCCCACTTTAGGGCCAACAGTTCTAGCTTGAAAGAGCTGTAATTCTGATCATTTCTTTCTGTCGGTTGCAAGCTTCTACTAGCGTAGGCAATCACCCTTTCTTGGCCATTTTGATCTTGTGCCAACACTGCCCCCAAGCCGTCAAAACTAGCGTCAGTATACAGCTTAAATGGGAGACTAAAATCCGCATAGGCCAACACTGGTGAGTTCAACAGAGCCATCTTAAGTTTTTCAAAGGCTTGTTGGCTCTCAGGAGACCAGCAAATAGGTGTGGACTTCTTGTCATGGGCAGTGTTATGGGTGAGAGAATTCAATGGCTTAGCAATCTTGGAAAATCCAGAAATAAAGCGGCGATAGTAGCCAGCAAATCCAAGAAAAGATTTTACCTGTTTGACAGTCTGCGGAATTGGCCAGTCTCTCACTGCCGCTGTCTTGGCTGGATCAGTTGAAATCCCATTCTCACTTATCACATGCCCCAAATAGGTTACTTGCCGTTGGAAAAGCCTACATTTCTTGGGTTGCAGCTTCAGACCATGCCTCTCCAGTCTCCGGAACACTTCCTCCAAATGCTGGGCGTGGCTCTCAAAATCTGGAGAAAAAACTACAATGTCGTCAAGATAGATCAACATGAGTCATTTACCAGGTTTCCCAGGCAACGTTGCATAAGTCTTTGAAATGTTGCAGGGGCATTACATAAGCAAATGGCATTCTTTCAAATTCGTAAAGTCCAAAAGGCGTGGTGAATGCAGTTTTTTCTCGATCCACTGGGTCCATTTCCACCTGCCAATATCCACTAGCCAAGTCCAGGTTGAATAGAACTTGGCAGCTTTTAATCCAGTTAGCGACTCTTCAATACGGGGCAGGGGATACGCATCTTTATGGGTCAAGGCATTTAATCTTCTATAGTCGACACAGAACCTCCAGCTCCCGTCCTTTTTCTTTACAAGCACAATTGGAGCGGCCCACGGGCTCGAGCTTTCTCTCACCACTCCACTCTCCAACATATTTTTGAGCAGGATCTGCAACTCCTGGTAAAGGCTGGGAGGAACTGGCCGATAGCGTTCTTGGCTTGGCGGCGCCATGCCGGTGGGTATTTGGTGTTTCACAATGTTCGTGCGACCAAAGTCCTCATCATGCTGGGAGAACACCTTCTTCCACCTCTGCAGCAAGGCAGTCATTTTTTGCTGTTCTCCCGTGGTCAAGCCATCCCCCTGTAATGACAAAACTGGATTGAGAATCCCCATCAGACAGTTCAAAAACCCCCACCCGCCTTACCGCCACCTCCACTACATCAGGCTCAACATGACTCAGGACAAGCTCTTGCTCACTCTGAACATCTTCTGGCATCACCTCAGTCACTTTAGCTAGTGGAATGCGTTGGGGGACTTCCACTGGATGTGGGTGTGGGTTACACAATCTGCAGGGGACCTGTCCACTCCTCATGATGGCCAGGGTCCCCCCACGCACCATTCTGTATCACCATCAGACAGGGGTTCAACAACCACAGTGCAAGGTTTACCTGGCGGATTAGCAGATACTTGAGTCCAAACCACCATCTCTGAGCACGGTGGAATAATAACTGGAGACTGTCTGGCCAATCGAGAGGTTCCTTCAAAAAAAGACCAGGGCCCCCTTGTGGTGACACGCTGGCATTGAGTAAAGGCTTGAGTCCAGACTCTACCTTCAGCGGAGGGAATGGTGGTGCGGAAGGCTGCCAGCCCTGGATGGCTCCCTGCGTCAAAACACTCCATACAGGTTCGATTATGTTCATGCCTAATATCCCTTCTCTGGCCCCAGACATTCATCATTAACTATGATGATCCCCTTGTTTTTTACAGGTATATTACCCACGAGGCAGTCCACCATCGCATACCCGATGTATGGTATGTTAAGACCATTGGCTGCTCGTAGGTTCAACCAGGGCACCCAATCAGCACCAGTCACACCCGTCCCACCCAAGTGTTTTTCAAACAAGCTCTGACTAAGTAAAGTGACTTGAGAGCCTGTATCCAATACAAATGGAACAACAACATTATTGATCTTAACAGAAACATCAGGGCACTCACCCACTAATGCTGACTTGGGCTCAGGTCCAGGCTGCATCGTGTGGTGTGTGGTCATCTGGGAGTCGGGCCCCTGGACTGAAGTAATTGCCCCTACTGCTTGGCCCTTAGCTGCAGGGGTTTCTAAAAATCCTGACGGGGGGGACGTTCTTGAGGGCACCAGCGCGAATGTGGCCGGCTATTCCACAATTCAGGCAGATAGGCCGTCCTTGCTCAGTCCATTGGTAGGCGGAGTCAAGCTGTTGGGGTCTACGCCGAGCCGGTGGAGTAACAACTTGTGCAAAATTATGGGGGGAAAGTTGGGCCTTGACCTCGCCAATTAAAGATGTTGATAAGGTCTTGATTTGTTCCTGAATCTCTTTTTTTAGTTCGCTTAGCAGTTCAGTTTTAAGTTCTATTTGTATTTGTTTTTTTGCCAATTCAAGACTGGGTTCTATCTGCCTGCGGGGTGGGTGTGTACCAATTCGACGCGTAAAAATGGGTTCTTCCTCATCGTTTAGTTCATGTTCTAATGCCCGTGCCTCTTTGCACACGGCTGTAAAAGTCATTTGGTCCTGCCTTCGAATCTGTCTGCTCAACTCTTGCTTAATAGGCCCCTTTGAAGCCCTACCATGAGCTGGTCCAGCAATAAATCATTTTCAGTACCATCCGCCTCCTCTCCTTGCCATTTGCCATATTGTTCTCTCAGTCGTAAAATAAAAGCGCTGACAGGTTCATCTGGTTTTTGTTTGCAATTAAAAAAATTTGCTCTTAGTTGGGCTTTTGTAGCTGGCTTAGCATATAGAGATTGTAAAGACTTCAAAATTTTTTGGGCGGTATCTCTTTCTTCTGTGGGTAGTAGCATTATTTCTCGTCTAGCTTCACCTTCTACAGCTCCAAGCACAAAATCAGCTTGCTGCTGTCTAGTCAGTCCCTGGGCCCTCAACATCACCTCCACCTGAGCCCTCCATTCTGTAAATTTAGCAGAATCGCCGCTGAATTTTGGGACCCATGCCGCGCCCATAAACCAGGGCATGACAAACGACGCAGATACTGCTGGGCTAGTACTACTCTGACCTTCATCCATCTCTTAAATGTGGAAGGTGGTCCGCCAGACAACGCCAGAATTTAGTGTGACCCAAACAGGTTCCAACCACCATATATTTTCCACACTTAAGAAATGTGACACAACTTTAAAAAAGTCTAGTTCTTTATTACAAAAGTTTTAAGAAATAAATAATTGGGAACTGAGTGGGCACTAAAAATAATAAAATCTATTTAAAAAAGGGGAAAATCCTCTGCTAAAACACTACTCAGGAAGCGCATAATTCTCCGGATGGGGGCAGGCGGCGCACGTGGGGTTCTGACTGTTCCTCCACCTCCGGATCCAAGGTGAGGCTGGCGGTGGATTTAGTTTGCAGTAGGCGCAGCTTCCTTCTCTTCCCACCGTCGATCAACTCCGCTGGCTGCAGCAGTGCTGGAAATCAGGAGAGCACTCTCAAAAAAAGCACACAAAACACGGCAACACACCCCAGCACGACAAATCTCCAGTAGAGTAAGAACGTTCCTTCAACTTATCTGGTAAGCGCGTTGAACAACACTCCGCCGGCCCAACTCTCCGGAATCCGGCCTCCTCCGTGCCCGTGCGTCCCCGTGCGTCTCGTCTGCTCCGACGGCTTGGATGCGCTGGAAGTGAGGGAGAATACACTGAATTGGCAGTACGCACCCAGCCACAAAATGCGCTCAATGGGTGGTTTAATTACGTCCCTTAACTTATCTGGTAAGCGCGTTGAACAACACTCCGCCGACCCACTCTTCAGAATCCGGTCCTCCTCCGTGCCCCGTGCGCCCCCGTGCGTCTCGTCTGCTCTGACGTCTTGGATACGCTGGAAGTGAGGGAGAATGCACTCAATTGGCAGTACGCACCCAGCCACAAAATGCGCTCGACAGGTGGTTTAATTACGTCCCTTTAACTTATCTGCAAAGGCGTTGCAAACACTTCCCCGGAGCCGTCTCAGTCTCTGGCACCACGCGGACCCCACCAGTTCGGCGCAGATCGTTTGCCGCAGCTCCCCCAGGTCTCGGCTTCGGGCCTCTCCTCGTCCCTGGGTCTTCAGTCGCACGTCGTGGCCTGGGTAAACAAGTGCTCTCAGACGTTGCACTACACAATCACAGATCACCCGCTCAATCAATGAAATATACACGTTCCTTAACTGGATCTTTCAAAAGGCGGTGTCTCCAATGTCTTTGGATCCAGCTCCAGCTCCGTCTCTTTCGTCCTTGTCCCCTCGGTTTCTCTGTCTTCCCTGTACTCCTCCGTGTCCTCCCTTTTCCCAGAGTCTCGTCCTCCCTCTTCTCGCGAGGCTTGTCCTTTTAACACTGGTCCCAATGAGCAGGGACCAATCAGCACAATTGAGGGTTGATCAGTGGGAGTCTCTAGTCCATATTTAGGGATGAGCCTATTAAACTAAGGGCACACTAAACCAAATAAACTCTTTGGCATGCAAGATCAAAAGAAAAATTCAAAAGCAGACTAACCCTATGGAACCAGTAATACTACACCTCTGACATAAACAAACACATAATATGAGGAGAAAGAGAGGGGATAGAGGGAGAGAGAGAAATAGAGAGAGAGTGAAAGAGAGGGCGAGCGAAAGAGGAAAGTAGAAGAGAGTAGAGAGGGAGAGAGAAAGGAGTAGCGAAAGAGAACCGGACCGCATGCATGAAGAAAGAAAGGAAAGAAAGAGAAAGAGAGGAGCCGAGTAGGAAGAACAGAACACATAATATGAGGAGAAAGAAAGAGAGAGGGGGAGGGAGCGTTGGAGGAGAGAGAAAGGCGAGAGTAAGAGAAAGAGGGAGCAGAGGAGGACCAGACCACATAAAAGAAGAGAGAAAGAGGCAAGAAAAGAGAGAGAGGGGGGGTGAAGGGACAGGGGTGGAGGAGAAAGATAAGAGAGAGAGTAGCAAAAAAGAACCAGACTACATGCAAGAAGAGAGAAAGCAAAGAGGAGAGAAAAGAAAGTGAGGGAGAGGGAGCCGAAAAGAAGAAGTAAACACATAATATGAGGAGAAAGCAGAGAGAGAGGAAGAGACAGAGGAGAGAAAGAGAGAACCAGAGCATATGCAAGAAGAGAGAAAAGAAAGAGATAGAGCAAATGAGGAGAGAAAAGAGAGAGGGGGAAGCCGAATAGGAAAAACAGAACACAAAATATGAGAAGAAAGAAAGAAGGGGGAGGCAGAGAGAGAGAAGGAGAGAGATAATGAGAGAGAGAAAGAGAGGGGGGTGAATAGAGAGGGAGAGAAAGAGAAGAGAAGGAGATAGATAGAGGAGAGAGAGAGAATGAGACAGACAGAGGGAAGCAGAAGAGGACCAGACCACATGCAAGAAGAGAGAAAGGGAGGAGAGAAAAAAAAAAAAAAGGGGAGCCGAACAGAAAAAACAGAATACACAATATGAAGTGAAAGAGAGAGGAAGAGAGAGAGAAAAGAAAAGGAGAGAGGGAAGCTGTTTTGGAAGCATTGAACACATAACATAACATGAGGAGAAAGAGAGTGAAAGAGGAAATAGAGGGAGAGAAAGGAGAGAGAGAAGACTTGAGGAGGAGGAACAGACCACACAAACAGTATGAGGAGAGAAAGAAGAGAGGGAGGAGAAGACCACACTGTAAAAAGTCACAAGACCAATGAGTTAAAATAATGTGAAACTTTATGTTGATGTAACTTGATAATGTGAGTCAAAGTTATAAGAGAGAAGAAAGGACAAAGAGAGGAAGGAGAGAGGAGAGAGAGAGAATGGCGGGAGAGAAAGAAAGAAAGCAGGTAGAAGGAGAGAGAGAAGAACTTAAACTGTGTTATTTTTTACAGTGCACATGAGGAGAAAGAGAAAGATGGGAGGGAAAAGGAGAGAGGGAGTAAGACAGGAGAGAGAAAGAGAGAGGAGGACTAAACCGCTGGCAAGAGGAGAGAGAGAGAGAGAGAAAAGAAATAAAACAAACACTTGCGGGATGAATAATTAGGTCAAAACTAAAGCTAAGAAACACGTTTTATCAAGTGTTCCTCTCACACTTTTGCCACTTCTGTAGTAACTTCTTTGCGTGTATTAGATTTTCAGAGTTGTGGGCCTTACCTTTCCTTCTCTGTTTGTGTTTTTGTTTTTTCGTTCAGAGTGGTGGGCCCTGCAGTGACCTTCAAAGTGAGTCCAAACCCACAGAACGTCTCCACCGCCGACGTGGCTCAGGTCGCAGGTAAGACTACGTTTATGTCAAGGCTAGGGCTGCAACAAACGATTATCTTGATAATCGATTAATCTGTCGATTATTGGATCGATTAATCGATTAATCGGATAAAAATGACAAAATCATGAATATAAGGTGTTTTGCATTTTATTAAATGTATTTATGCAAAAGACAACTTGTGTGCACTTAATGAACACACTGGGCTTTTCTTGAACAAAAAGAAAAATACAAAAAGAAAGTAGAATAACCAGATTTTGCTATCTAGCTACTTTTTTTTTATTATAGGTCTGGGCGATATGGCCAAAAAATTACATTTCAATTTTTTTTATGAGCTCATAATATTTTAAAGCATCTATAAAGAATGAGCCAATGAGATTAACTTGTTTTAAGTCATATTAAAACTAATAAGTGTTTTTACTGCTGCATCTAATGCATAGGCCTGCCTACTGTCTTTAGCATTTGTATCTATTAGGCCCTGTTAAGATCATCATTATGATTGTTTTGTTTCATATCTAAAAGTTTTAAGTTTGTGAGTGTTCACCTCTCACTCCTGTCACTCAAACTGCGTCGTCATGGTTACCCACACATGGAGGGGAAAGGGGCGGGGCCTGCAGGCTGCTGCTTTTTTTGGTGAGAGGAGAGAGCATTGGAGAGAGACGCTGTGGACGGCTTTTAACTTTAACAGAGAAAACCTTACAAAAAGCACACGCAACAGCTCGTGGAACAGCAAAGACAATCAAAAGACGCTAGATTTACCGCGGGACTTTTCTAGAAAGTTACCGCGAGTCTAAAGCGCTGAAAGCGGCCGACTCACCCGCGGAGAAATAACAAACTCGTAACTTTATGAGATTAAGCTATAGCCTACACCACCTCCGGCAGTTTACTCGCGGTTGTTAATATATGATTAAAAGGTCCGCTAAACAGGCACAAGGTTTCTGTTCGTCTGTTCTTTGTGAGAGTCGAAGGAGAGCTCTACAAAGCCGCTGATGTCCACTCAAAGCGGCTGGATCACAGCGGACTGATAGTAATAGGTTTTAGCCAACTAATCGATGACCAAATTCGTTGACAACTATTTTAATAATCGATTTTAATCGATTAAATCGATTAGTTGTTGCAGCCCTAGTCACAGCGTTTTGTCTGTTCTGTTCTGCCTCTAACAGACTGAAATACTAAACACAAACACTCTTTTACAAACTCATAAGCCTTGTTTCCATAAGCTCTGGGTAGAATAGTACGATGCATTGCTGTTTCCACTGCGCAGAGCGACTCGTTCCACCTGCTGTTTTAGATGTCGTAAAATCTACAGTTGCTGTAACCTGTCCAGTCAGATGATTTATGTCGTGATATTTGTGAATTCTCAAACTCGACATAAACCATCTGGCCTTCCAACAGCCTGATTGGTTTGAGAGTCCGATCCAGCTGTGTTTCGGCAGAATCACATCACAGCAGCGTTGTAGCAGGGCGGGCTAACACAGGCTGTTAACGCCGAGTCTGATTCAAGCTAAACAAAGATGGCTGCTCTCGTGGATGTTTGTGTTTTGTAAGAAGACCAGTGTGTGTGACACTTGTTCTATCTCAAGCGGACATTGGATACACCATTACGAGTTGTCATGTATTTTTATTCTCTGAATGGCGTTTTGTGAGATAATCTCACTGTAAACCCAAATTAGTCATCATAACTATAACTGTACACGGTAAGTGACAGCACTGGGATGTGAAGTTTTTTAAATATCAATCCATCCATCCATTTTCTTCCGCTTATCCCGGGATCGGGTCGCGGGGGCAGCAGTCTGAGCAAGGACGCCCAGACTTCCCTGTCCACACACACCTCCTCCAGCTCTTCTGGGAGGATCCCGAGGCGTTCCCAGGACGGTCGAGAGACATAGTCCCTCCAGCGTGTCCTGGGTCTTCCCCTTGGCCTCCTCCCAGTGGGACATGCCCGGAACACCTCACCAGGGAGGCGTCCAGGATTAATTATCAATAACGAAACAAATCAAGCTCTGTTTATGTAAAGTCTTGTGTCCAAGCGTGTCCAGTTTGAATCAAATAAGAAGATGTTTAAGCGATGAAGCAGCAAAGATCTTTTTGCATTGTGAGATAAAGTATAACTGGTCTCTGACCGAGGAGACAGTTCTAAAACCAACAGAAATGCTTTGTATAAAAGCTGTGAATGTTTTTGATCAAAAACACTTAACCTTCCATCATTGGAATATCCTTTCAAAGTATAATCTGCCTGGGTTAGTACCACCGCCTTTAATAAGCAGAGGAGACTGTGAGAATAACTGCTTTTGGTCAAAATGATGTGTCTTAAAAGGCTGTGTCCAGTGGAACAGTCTGAACACTTTATTTAAGAGAAGCACCACTTTTACTACATTCAAAGGTTTTCTAAAGGAGTGGCTGAGATACATTTACTGTGCAATACACACACTTTAGGACAAGTGCAATACACACACACTTTAGGACAGTGCAATACACACACGCTTTAGGACAGGTGCAATACACACACACTTTAGGACAAGTGCAATACACACACACTTTAGGACAAGTGCAATACACACACTTCAGAACAGGTGCAATACACACACTTTAGGACAGGTGCAATACACACACACATTAGGACAGGTGCAATACACACACCACTTTAGGACAGGTGCAATACACACACACTTTAGGACAGGTGCAATACACACACACTTTAGGACAGTGCAATACACACACACTTTAGGACAGGTGCAATACACCACACTTTAGGACAGTGCAATACACACACACTTTAGGACAGGTGCAATACACACACTTTAGGACAGATGCAATACACACACATTTTAGGACAGGTGCAATACACACACACTTTAGGACAGTGCAATACACACACACTTTAAGCATGTGCAATACACACACACTTTAGGACAGGTGCAATACACACACTTTAGGACAGGTGCAATACACACACACTTAGGACAGGTGCAATACACACACACTTTAGGACAAGTGCAATACACACAACGCTTTAGGACAGATGCAATACACACAACGCTTTAGGCATGTGCAATAGAAACTCCTGAGTGTATGTTTGTAAATAAATAAATAAAACACAAAGAAAAGAACAGAAATACAGCTGATACAGAAGGACCCCTTTTGGCCACGTTTTAATTCATTTTCAAATGTTTTTAATGTCAATGTTTATTTAGCACAATGTCCACTGCATCAAGCACAACGGCAGAGATGCTTCTACCAGATTCTAGCTTTACAGCTCAGCTCTAGCTTGGCCTCTTTTTTTTTTTTTTTTTCAAGAAATAAAAAAAAAACTTTGGTCAATTTGCTTTTACTTAATTCTCATAAATAACTATAATTTCTATTTACATCAGGTTTTAATCCGGTGAGTAAAGTGAGAGTTGTGAAAGGCCCACAGCAGTGACAGTGACACAGGCGGCCATTACGGCTCCGGTCCACACACCTGAGCCCAGTTACAGCTGCACATTTATCAAACTCCACACTTCACAGACTCGGACACGACTGAAGGAGCTTTTCTCTGTCTAAATCTGATGCCGTTGTGCCCTTTGACAACACACTTTTTCAGTAGTCAAGACTGGTTCTGTTCACGTTGATTTAGGCGTGAAGTGAACTATACGCTGCTCTTAAAGGGAACCCTGATATGAAGACAATATGGCTAAAACACTAGTACTGCTCATGCTTATTAAAATAAATTACAAACAAATAATAACTGCTTATATTTTTTATAAAATTGTCATTGTTTATGTTGTTTTCAAGCCACTGGGAGCCGCCATTTTGGTTGATGACATAAAATAGTGTTGCCATGGTTACTCCTTTATGCGCCCCCCATGGTTACCTCTCAGTTTTCTTTTACTAGATTCCACATAATCGTTCTGTATTTGGCTTTGCTACGGCTCAAACTGACAAAGTTTAACCCAGGAATTCATGTTGCTTAGTTACCTGTTACCTGACAACACTATTTTGTCATAACCGCAGCAAAATGGCGCCTCCATGTAATTTCTTCATAACACTATTTTAATAAAACAACAAATATTCCAAGGTATTTGTCCTGTATTTATATAAGTGATGATATTATAAGTGTTTTAGGATAAACATGTGATTATATCCAGGGTTCACTTTAAGACAAGTATGATGTAATAGTTGTGGTGCACAGACAAAAATGTGTGATACAATTGTTACTGTCTTACTTTGCATTTTTTCAGAGTATACACAGGCTTTTTAGATTTTACACGTTTTACATTTGATTGTCTGCCAACATTTTCAGAAACAGACATTTGCCCTTAGTTTTATAAAATAAAATAAATAAAGATAAAAATAAATAAATGCTACATATAGTTTTTGGTATAATCACTCATATTCCAATTTAAGAATTTACAATTTAAGGTGAAGTTTTGCGAACCCGGAGATATCTGTAGCGTGGTTTGTCTTTTAAAGCTCATATTGCATTTTTGGCAGCTTAAATGAATAATATTTAAATGCAGATGTTTGTTCTAATACAAAAAGTGACTGGGTCTAAAAATTGTGAAATCACCTTTAGAAAATCTGACTTGTGCACACCATCTGGAAATAAGACGTATTATTTTTGAGAGCATGACTTATTTATCATTTATAGAGAACTGGGAGCTTCTAGTGAGGCTCGTCTCGTTTGGAAAAGAACCTCATCAGTCCGGTTCTGGCCGGTTCCTGAAGACGTCGAGGTGGATGTTCAGATGTTTATTGGCTTTTTCCTGAAACTCTCCAAAATCCGCTTCCAGGATTTCGCAGGCTGATCCGTATTCACAAATCAGGCTTCAGGCGGCGGCTTGCCCAGCTTCTTGACGTGCTTTGGTTTGAGATAAACTCCAGCTGGTACTTTGAACTGGTCGACAGCTTTGTTCTTCAGAATCTCCACCACTGCGTCGTCACGGGGCCTCAGATTGACCGGTAGATTTTGAGCAGCTCTTTCACCAGAGCCCGGATCACGTTACTCTCCAAGAGCCCAGAGTCTGAGAAGAGTTGTGAACCACGCAAACATCCTCTGGTTTTGGTTCTCTTCTGGCGTTTTGAGGCCTGCTGGATCTGCCATGATTTCTGGACAGTCAAATGTCTGCACATCTATATTTTCTGACCTTACCACAGCACATCTACGACACCGTCTCTCTTTCTGCTCCTGTGAGTCCTCAGGTTCTCTTCTGGAACAGTCAGGCGATGGTGCTTTTCGGCAGGTCTTTGTTCCTGTGGGATCTGGTGGTCCTTTTCCTGGTGCAGAGCGGACTCTTGGTTGGCCTGGAGCAGCTTCTGTTTGATCTCACGCAGCGTTTGGTTGATCTCAAATCAGTGCTGTTTCGGTCTGAAGCAGGTCTTGTTTGGTCTGGGACTGTTCTCTCATTGTCTGGTGCAGTGCTTGTTCGGTCTGAAGCAGCTTTTGGTTGGTCTGATTCAGAACTTTTTTGGGCTGGACCAGATCTTGGTTAGTCTGGAGCAGTTCTTGGTTGGTCAGAAGCAGTTCTTGATCAATGAGGGGCAGTTCTTGGTCGATGTAGAGCAGATTTTGGTCGATCAGGGGCAGCTCTTGGTTGGTCTGGTGCAGTTCTCGGTCGGTCTGTTCTGGTTCTTGGTTAGTCTGGACCAGTTCATTTTTGGTCTGAAGCAGTTCTTGATCAATCAGGGGCAGTTTTTGGTCGATCAGGGGCAGTTCTGTTGGTCTGAAGCAGTTCTTGGTCGATTGAGGGCACAGCGAGTTGAAGCAGGTCCTCCTCCGGGACTGTGTATCCCAGCATCTGGAGCAGAGCTGCTGACGCTCTCCTCATGGCCTCTGTCTTTGAGGTTCCTCTGCCCACCGCACTGAGCTGGTCCACAGAAACCTGCACACAGTAGACAAAGTCCGGACCGCTCACTGTTCCCTTCAGGACGCGGTACTCGGCAGGTGAGTGTTTTAGTTCCTTCAGCAGCTCAGACAGCGAGCGGTGGAGTCTCTTCCAGGCTGAAATCTTGTCTGCTGTGATCCTGGGTGTGGTGTGAGTCGTCTTCTCCGTGCTGCAGGTGTTGTCTCGGAGCAGGGTAAAGATCTCTCCAGCTGCTCCAGGACCAGGATCATAGCGACTTCCCAGTTTGGTCCCTGAGCCTCTGCGCTAAAGTGTCCCATCGTGGCTCGCACTGAGAAGCCGTTCTCCAGGGTGGACTCTGTGAAGTTCAGCGGCAGATCAGTCTTTGTGCCAGGCTGTAGAGGCGAATCATAGTCCTCACGTAGAACTGAGCGGACATGTTTGATCTGTGGGAAAAGCTGTCTCTATCGTGTTTGGTTCAGAGCAACAATGTCTGATTTAAAATTTCAAATAAAGCATTGCAGTGTGGTTCTCGATGGCTGATAAACCTGATGAGTCTCCACGGTGACAGCTGTTCCAGAAAGGGCCACTGCTCGGTTTGAAAATAAACATTATATAAATCAGCATAGACATGAAAACTTCAGCAGATGGCACAATGGCAGAAGTTGCTACAACATGAACAGCGCGACGCCATGTTCCTCCAGTAGACAGGATGACGCAATTCAATTGAACACAATGGCAGAAGTTGCACTTTTATGGATAAAACGAGCTGTTTTAGCAAAATCAAGGCAAAACGGACTGATAACAATTAACATTTAGGATTTTTAAACCTGTAAAATAATCTGGAAGAAAACAATGTAGCTAATGAATTGTTTTCTAGTGTTTTATCTCATTCTAACCTCGATTGTGTCTTCTAATAAATCTGGTTTTGGTGATCACCATGGTAACACTCAGGGGAGGGGCTTGAGACTCTTAAAAAAGACTCATGCTATTATAGCTCACAGTGTTAGCGCATTCTTCTCTTCATTTGTATAAAAGACACTACACTTAACAGAACCAGGCAGGGCTTTGTGACTCCTCCTGCCTCAGAGATCGACCGGAAAAAGGTAATAAGTTCAACTGTGTGTGATTTCAATGTCTGATAAATGTGAGAAGCTAAAGTCTTGTTGTTTATCTGCTTTGCTACAACTGTTGACATGATTTTCTCTTTTTACATGTCAGTTACAAACCCAGTGCTCAGTAGACTTGTGGTGGGTTGAATTTGTTACCAAACTGTAGTTTATTTTTCCTGTTTTAGCTGTTTATTGAACTCTTACAAGAGAAAATGTCCTTTCTCTCCATTAACTCTCACTCAGTAGCCTACTCACATCTAGAATAATGTCATGTCACCTGCACAACCTCAATTAAGACCGATCGTGTGGTTTACAATGAACAAATGTAAAATAGTAACTCACATTAGTTCAGATCAACTCTAAGCGTTAGTAAAAACACTTCATTATCTGTCTCCTTTAATGAAAGCCTCATAAAACCCGTTAGCTCCTTTCTCTTCGTCTGAATCCTCGTTTCAGGTGTAATTTCCTGAGTCTCCTGCAGATTCCTCATGATTAAGCTCTGGACTTGGACTTGGACCCGGTTTTGGACTTGGACTCTCTCTCTCTCTCGGCTCCGGTTGAGTGTGAGGTGGTTGTTTGGCGGGCGATCGATGGAGGGAGTTTTTTCCACCTGAGCTTAATTAAAAAGATAAGACTGGCTCTGAAGCGGCTCTGACTCTCACCTGAATATTAAACACGTCCTCTTAATGCCACAGTGCGGGTTTTTCACACCGTTTATCGTCGCCGTGGCAGGAAATACAGTGTAAAATAACCACTGTGACTATTTTGTTCAATGTGCTTCATCATTCAGACTAAAGAGGTTTATCTACAGTTTTAGACAACTTAAATAAGAGAAAATGGATTTGCAAATGAGCGAAGAATGACTTGCATATGACACTTCTTCCCTTATTTGAAACTTCACATTATAGCTTTCTTCCCAATGATCAAACGTAGCCTAATTAATTAAATACACTGCTACAAAAACCCACAAAGCATCTGGAAAAGAAGTGAGCATTGATAGTCACTAGAATGTTCAATATAGACCACAATGCATTGGCAAAAACAGAAAAACAACATGGACAGCGTCAGGTCTTTAACTCGAAACAACACGCCTGAATAAAAGATGATAGAGAGCTGCTTGAATTAGTAGTTCTTAAATATGTGCATGTCAGACAAACTTGACCAGTATTTATTACAAAAATTCATTTTTATCAGACTTTTGCTGAACGTTTTTTTATTCAAGCAGGAGAGTCACGTGACCCAAGTCAGTGTGCTTTTTGTCTGAAAGACCAGATGAAACAGGACTGTGGGGGGAGCGACACAGCTCCTGGATGTACAACCAACTCTGAGTGACGCCACAGCGCCGCCTGCTGCTTGGATGAAAAACAGTCTTTTTACTTCGTAATGGTGCAACTTCGCATGAAGCTGTGGCGAAGTCGGCGTCAGCCATCAGAGCCTCCACTCCTGTGACATGTGACCTGCTGCTGTTCTCCTCTCACATCAAGAGGAAAGGACCACTGTTTACTCAAGTCTTTTATGAACTTTTTTAACCAAAGGTCGCTTGTTTTGGGTCTTTTTTCAAAGACTTAGTTGCTCGTTGCTCTGAAAACCTGGCGACACAAAACAAACAACATGGACCTGATCTGGACTGACAAAGCCTCACATGGATCTATTCAAAATGTTTAAACCTGCTGTAGGACGTGACACTGGAGGAGGACAGAGACAGCAAAACAACTGTCAGGAGGAGGAGAAAGTTGTGTGATCAGGTAAGTTACATTTTATAAATGCAGCAAGCCTCTCTCTCTCTCCTTCTCTCTCTCAGTGATCTGTCTATGAGCAAAACAAAGCCTTTTGCAAACAAGCAGTGTAGCTGACGCTAAAATGTCAGTGTATACGTTGCCATAGTAACAGCAATATTACATAAAATTATTTGTATAGTTTATAAATGTAAACTCACAAGGTTGGTACAGAAGAGTAATACGTTGTATTTTGTTTTATTTTGGTAAAAGAATTGTACCTTTGAATATGACCTCTTGAACCGGAAGTAAACAGAGAGTAGCGGCGAAGAGACATGAGAAAGAAAGACGCAGCAAGAGTAAGCTAAACGTTTCTGCTGAAAATCTTAACTACTGCTGGTAAAAGGGCGAACACGGTAAATATCTCTTGTCTGTAAACATGTAATGTAATTTGGTATGCCATTGTAAGAGCTAAGACATGTTTTGTTTTTCTTTTTTATAGTTTTCACGATGTTACGATGTAAAACGTTAAGAGATGTCAAGATGTGTTGAAAACAAAGTTCAAGAGATTCTCAACTTGGAGAATAAATTCAAAGCTATGCACTCGAACATCCGTATGGAGCGTAATGTCCTTTATTCAGCTAAACCACGGTAGTTACAGTGAAAACGTGTCCTGTTTCATCGCACGTGGCTGAAGACTGCTGCTTCCCTCGACATCCTGACGGCGGCGCCAAGAGATCACCATTTGCCTTCGTCTCGCAGCAAGCTGCAAGTCTGCGGAGCGGATTCAAGTTGGAAATCCAGTCAGGTGTATTTATGCATGTCAGCCTCAACACTGATGATAAAGTGAGTTATTGGACCAAATAAAGCAAGAGACAATTTAAGCACTGCAAAGCTACAAATAATAAAGCAAAATGACTTCTCAAGATGATAAATCATCTTCAAGTGCTAGTGTTAATGAAGATGATGATTCACAAACAAATACTGTAACAAATGCTAAAGAGAAAGAAAATGTTTCTGAACAAGATCAAGTTGAAACTAAGTCAAGAAAATCCTCTCGTGAAAGACGCTTAACTCCGAAAATGCTTGAGCTAAAAGAACAGGAACTAGCTAAGAAAGAAAAGAAGTTCATTGCAGTGTATGAAAAATGGAAATTAAGAATAAGAGACATTCGAACAACATTAAAAGAAGAATGCGCTGAAAAAGAACTGTGCAACATGATGGATGAAGCTGAAGCACTAGAAACTGAACTTACACAGCTGTATGAAACATTAGAACTAACTCAGCTCCAAGTCAAGAAATTCGAAGAAAAATAGATGCATGCACAGCTGTCACATCTGATTTAATGCGCTTAATGAGAGTCCGACTAACCGAAGAGGCTGGAGAGTTTGATACTGTGGCAGAGAAGGCAAAGTTACGTGCACTTTTGGACAATGACTATGCTAGATCTATATATGGGTCTACAGTCTCCAGAGCTCCTTCTCAGTATTGCCGTTCTGAACATCCCTCAGAATCACCCAGCATCTCAAATAAAAGAGCAGAAGTAGCTGCAGAGTTAGCTGCAAAACAAGCCGAAAATGATATAGAAGAGGCTATTGAGGCACAACGTCAAGAACTCAGAAAACTTGAAAAGCAGAGAGAAATAGTAGGAATGCAGGCTAAGTTGAGAGTGTACACTGAGGAAGAGATGAAAGTGAAAGATGAGAGATGTAGTCCTGTTCACAGCAAAAGCAGTTTTAGTCATCTATCATCTCACATTAACGGTGTAGCACAGCCAGCCATACAGAGTGAAGCATTTATGCAGGCTTTACACGAGTCAGTTGCTCTCACTAGACTTCCTGCTCCAGAGCCTACTGTGTTTTCAGGTGACCCCCTCAAGTTTATTGAGTGGAGCACAAGCTTTAAAGCTCTCATAGAAAGACGTTGCTTAAATCCTGCAGACAGGTTATTTTACTTACAAAAGTACATAGCAGGAGAGGCCAAATCTACTCTAGAAGGCAGTTTCTACAGAAAAGATAAGGAAGCTTATCAACAGGCATGGGATAGGCTGAATGCTAGATATGGGCATCCATTTGTAGTGCAGCGTGCCTTTAGAGAGAAGCTTAACAAGTGGCCAAAGATAGGTGGAAAGGAATATGTTAAGCTGAGAGAGTTTAGTGATTTTCTTCAGACATGCAGTCATGCTATGCCTCATATCCAAGGCCTACAGGTTCTAAATGACTGTGAGGAGAACCAGAAGTTGCTGACTAAACTCCCAGATTGGATCACGTCAAGGTGGAATCGTTATGTCACTGAGCAGCTGGACAAAGGCAAGGACTATCCAAGTTTCTACGAGTTCGCGTCCTTCATCTCCAAGGAGGCTCGCATCGCTTGCAATCCAGTGTCGTCCTTGTATGCTCTAAAACCACCTGCAGACATCCAAGTAAGAGAAATAAAGCGCACAAAAGCAAATGCCTTTGTCACCAACATAAAAGCTTCTGAAACATCCAAGTCTAACACAGAGAAAGTAAAGTCAAAAGACTCAAAGAACAAAGACTCACAACAAAACTTACAGCAAAACTCAAACACAAGCAAATGTATGTGCTGTGGAGAAGATCACACCATACACAAGTGCCAAAAGTTAACAGAAATGTCAGTAGAAGACAAGAAAAAGTGTATACATGAAAATAAACTGTGCTTTGCTTGTTTGAGAAAAGGTCACAACTCCAAAGACTGTAAAAACAGAGCAACGTGTGGCATATGCAAAAAGAGCCATCCTACTCCACTGCATGAGGACCGCTCGTCAGCAGACCAGCCCCTGCAGAAAGCACAGTAAGTGAAACCACTACTTCTCTCTCATGCACGGTGGGAGGAGAGAGCTGCAACACGTCAATGATCGTACCTGTGTGGATGTCATCAGTTAATGCACCTGACAGTGAAACTTTAGTGTATGCTCTATTGGACACTCAAAGTACTCACACCTTTGTTGATCAGGAAGTGTGTGAAAAGCTACAGGTAGCTTCAGAGCCAGTTCAACTAAAGCTTGCCACTATGGTAAAAGAGACTCTATAGTGAAAAGTCAAAGAGTACAAGGTCTTAAGATTAGAGGGTTCTACTCAGACATTAACATTGAGTTACCCCCAGCTTACACG
>CM076395.1:10640221-10698239 GCA_038363315.1 Mugilogobius chulae
CTAACTTAGCTTCAGAGATGCCCCCTTTAATGGACTGTGCTGTTGGACTGTTGATAGGGTATGATTGCTCCAGAGCCCTAGCCCCCAGAGAGGTCATCATTGGTGGTGACAGTGAACCTTACGCTGTAAGGACAGATCTAGGTTGGAGTATTGTAGGAGGAGCACCCCAGCTTGTAAATGCTAGCAATGTAACTGGACTATGTCACAGAGTGTCTGTTAAAGAGGTTCCTGCTGTAACTCCTTCAACCATCATCAAGGTTCTCGAGTCAGACTTTGCAGACACTAAACCAACTGACAGTGGTATATCACAAGAGGATATACAGTTTCTTCAGATTCTAAACAACCAAATAAGACAAAATGAGCAAGGACACCTAGAAATGCCGCTGCCCTTTAAAGCACGCCCACAGCTCCCAAACAACAAATCTTTGGCTCTTGTTCGCTTAAAGCAGCTCAAAAAGAAACTCGACAGAGATCCAAAGTTCAAAGCTGACTACGTAAAGTTCATGGAAGGAGTTCTCAGAGGTGATGCAGAAAAAGCAGTGTCAGAACCAGAACAAGGAACGTCTGGTATATACCACATCAAGGCGTTTATCACCCCCGCAAGCCAGAGAAAATAAGGGTGGTATTTGACGCCTCAGCAAAGTTTGAAGGTACAGCACTTAATGATCACCTGCTAACGGGACCTGATCTTACGAATGGCCTCACAGGAGTACTTTGCCGTTTTCGTAAGCACAACATTGCAGTCATGTGTGATGTTGAGAAGATGTTTCACAGATTCCATGTTAGCGAGGAGGACAGAGACTATTTGCGTTTTCTTTGGTGGGAAAACGGGGACACAGACACAGAGCCCACAGAATACCGAATGAAAGTTCATTTGTTCGGTGCGTCTTCATCCCCTGGCTGCGCCAATTATGGCATGAAGCATCTGGCCAATGAAAATGAAACAGACTATCCATCGGCTGCAAACTTTATCAAAAAGCACTTCTATGTAGACGATGGCCTTACAAGTGTAGAGACAGTTGAGGAGGCAGTCATACTTGTCAAAGAGGCACAAGCTTTGTGTGCAAAGGGAAAACTGCATCTTCATAAGTTCCTATCAAATAACAGAGAGGTCCTAGACTCAATCGATGCGACAGAACGAGCTGCGGAGATAAAGGATGTTGATCTCAACTATAGCGACCTCCCAGTGCAACGAGTGCTAGGCATAAGATGGGACATTGAAAGTGATAACTTTTTCTTTCAGGTGACACTTGATGAGAAACCAATGACTAGGCGGGGTATTTTATCAGTTGTTGCATCCCTGTATGACCCCTTAGGGTTCCTAGCCCCCTTTATTTTAGAGGGAAAAAGAGTGTTACAAGAGATGTGTCAAAAAGGCATTGGGTGGGATGATCCGCTACCTTCAGAGTTAAAGCTAAGGTGGGAGGGGTGGATGAATGATTTGGAAAACCTTAAGTGTATTCAGATTCCCCGATGTTTTAAGCCTGTAAACTTTGGTAAAGTCTGAGAGTTGAGCTTCACCACTTTTCTGACGCGAGCAGTAAGGGCTACGGTCAATGTTCTTATATCAGATTAGTGAGTGAGAAAGAAGTACACTGTACATTAGTTATGGGCAAAGCGAGAGTGGCTCCAACCAAAATAGTCACAATCCCAAGGTTGGAACTAACGGCTGCTGTAACTTCGGCTGCTGTTAGCTGTATGCTAAAACGAGAACTAGATCTCAAAGTTGACAAGAGTACTTTTGGACAGATTCACAGGTAGTACTCGGTTATTTACAATGAAGCCAAAAGATTTCACATTTTCGTGCATCGTGCAAAGAATCCGAGAAACCACAGATACAAAGCAATGGCATTATATTGACACTAGCGAAAACCGCTCGCTGACCACGCCTCTAGAGGCTTGAAAAGTGTCAGAACTAATCCACTCAAACTGGTTCACTGGTCCCAAGTTTCTATGGGACAGAGTCATCGTAACTGAACAAAGCACACCCCCAGAGCTTATGGTGGGAGACCCAGAAATAAAAACAATACAAGTGCCAAAAACAGACTCAGTGCAACAAAGTGACATTAAAGAGCATTTGGCAGATTCTCAAAATGGACTGTAGCAGTTAAACGTATGGCAAAGAGAATCAAAACAAAAGAACCTCCAAACGTAGAGGAAAGACAACAGCTATGTTAACGCTAGTCAGACTTGCACAGAAAGATGCTTTGAAAAAAGACATAAACAAACTGAGTCATCAACAAAAGTTGCCACGCAACCACAGACTCTTTGAACTGGATCCGTTTTCTTCAAGACGGTGTGATGAGAGTAGGAGGAAGGCTGAGAAAGGCTTCCACTCGTTTTGATTTGAGAACATCCTGTTGTTCTTCCAAGGACTGTGCTATAACAACGTCTCATCATTGGACATTTTCACGACAAAATTCAGCATCAAGGCAGAGGACAAACTTTGAATGAAATCAGAGCAAATGGCTACTGGATGTCGGTGGAAGTAAAGCAGTAGCTCAGTACATCAGACCAGTGTTGTGTGGTGTAGGAGAGCACGAGCACCACCTGAGCAACAGCGAATGGCAATCTACCTTTCGACCGCATCGACCCATCACCGCCATTCACTTATTGTGCATGGACTGTTTTGGACCTTTTAATACCCAAGCCAGGTCGCAAAGTATGTAAACGATTATGGTCTTCTGGTTTACTTGTTTAAGTTGTGAGCCATTCATATTGAAATGCTAGAGGACATGACAAACCGATGCATTTATCAATGCTTTAAGATGTTTTCTTGCTATCCGTGGGCCCGTCAGACAGATAAGGTCAGATCAGGGAACTAATTTTACGGGTGCAAAAAATGAGTTTGAAAAAGCTTTAAGTGAAATGGACAATGACAAAGTTAAATCCTATCTGGCAGAAAGGCAATGTGACTTTCTTATGAATGCACCTAGTTCAAGCCATGCAGGAGGAGCATGGGAGCGTCAGATTAGGACAGTGAGGAGCGTGCTGTATAAGGTTCTTTCTCAGAGTGTCGATAGACTGGATGATGCATCCTTAAGAACTTTTCTTTATGAAGCAATGTACATTGTAAACAGCCGCCCGCTTACAGTAAATAGCCTAAGTGATCCTAAAAGTCTAGAGCCCATAACACCAAACCATTTAATCACCATGAAAGGTTCTGTATCACTTCCCCTCCTGGTAACTTTGTACAGGAAGATTTGTATGCTAGAAAACGCTGGCGGAGAGTTCAGTACCTGTCAGAGCAGTTTTTGGAACAGGTGGAGGAAAGAGTACCTCTCTAACATTACTCTGAGACCGTGTTGGCATGCCACTAAACGTAACTTGAGGGTTGGGATATTGTGATAGTTAAAGATGAGAACACCCCTCGTAGTGAATGGACACTTGCTAAAGTTATTGGGGTACATGAGGGTGATGATGGGCTGGTAAGAAAGGTGACATTACAAGTCGGAGACAGAAAACTGGGACAGAAAGGGACGCTTACATAAGCCATCCATTATAGACAGACCTATTCAGAAGTTGGTTCTTCTTGTTGAAAGTAGTTAAAGATACTACCTTTTGTTTTGTACATTTGTACACTTGAGTTTAAAGAAAATGTTTGTTTTCATGGAAATTACCTTGATGTGTTTTATGAAGCATGTATGTTGTAACATCTTCATTGTTATCAAGTGTAATTTGGTGGGAGTGTAGCTGACGCTAAAATGTCAGTGTATACGTTGCCATAGTAACAGCAATATTACATAAAATTATTTGTATAGTTTATAAATGTAAACTCACAAGGTTGGTACAGAAGAGTAATACGTTGTATTTTGTTTTATTTTGTAAAAAGAATTGTACCTTTGAATATGACCTCTTGAACCGGAAGTAACAGAGAGTAGCGCGAAGAGACATGAGAAAGAAAGACGCAGCAAGAGTAAGCTAAACGTTTCTGCTGAAAATCTTAACTACTGCTGGTAAAAAGGGCGAAACGGTAAAATATCTCTTGTCTGTAAAACATGTAATGTAATTTGGTATGCATTGTAAGAGCTAAGACATGTTTTGTTTTTCTTTTTTATAGTTTTCACGATGTTACGATTGTAAAAACGTTAAGAGATGTCAAGATGTGTTGAAAACAAAGTTCAGAGATTCTCAACTTGGAGAATAAATTCAAAGCTATGCACTCGAACATCCGTATGGAGCGTAATGTCCTTTATTCACTAAACCACGGTATTACAAGCAGGAACGCAAAGAAGTGCGTTGGGGGATAAAAGTGTTCTTGTCCCCAACGCCTCCACGCACTTTGGGCCGTTTTGGGCGCCTGTTGGGGCGTCAGCTTCGAAAATATTCTGCATCAAAATACACTTTGACGCGCAAATTTAGACGCTTAAACACTGTCTGGTCTGAACGCAGCATAAAGTTTCAGACCTTAGTATTTCTGTTCATCCAGCAGGTGGATGCAGCTGACTTTTTTAGAAACAGTGGCGGTTGTCTAAATCAGGGGTTTCCAAACTTTTCAGCCCGGGACCCCCAAAATACCGTGCAACCAACTCACGACCCCCCCCCAGCAAAAAAATATATGCTTTTGTAATTTTTTTAAGTTACAAAACCATTTAAATTGGGTTACTTGTGTTTATATTGATCATTTATTGCTTTAGATGACCCCAATTCACTCAAACATACTGTTTCAGCATAAAACAATGATTAAATGCCATGTCATAATTGTAAAAATACATTTTAAATCATCTCGCGACCCCCAGGTTTTGCTTCGCAACCGCCCGAGGGGTCCCGACCCCACTTTGGGAACCACTGGTCTAAATGACTCCGGATTATGGGAAAATGCATCTATTTTCTTCAGAATGTCTCTTATTTCTGATGGAGCACCCTCAGACCTGCCTTTAATATGTAGATTCTATTTGTCAAATGAACTCTTGACTCTCGCACGTTAAAAGGACCGGCACTGTTACATTTTTGCTCTTTTCACCTGACGCTGTTGCCCTGGTGGGAGGGTATTGGAGTAAACCCCACAGAGCTGGAGCTGGGAGGGCATCTGGAGTAAACCCCACAGAGCAGTGGGAGGGCATCTGGAGTAAACCCCACAGAGCGGACTGTGGGAGGGATGAGTAAACCCCACAGAGCTGGAGCTGTGGGACATTGGAATACCACAGAGCCAGTGGGGGCATCTGGAGTAATACCCACAGACCAAGGCCTGGTACCCACAGCAGTGGGAGGGCATCTGGAGTAACCCCACAGAGCCCAGTGGAAGGGCATCTGGAGTAAACCCCACAGCCAGTGGGAGGCATCGGAGAAACCCCGGAGCTGGGGGAGCTGAACCAGAGCAGTGGGAGGGCATCTGGAGTAACCCCACAGAGCAGTGGAGGCATTGGAGTAAACCCCACAGAGCAGTGGGAGGGCATCTGGAGTAAACCCCGCTCCGCAGCAGCAGCAGGACTGTTTGGGCCTGCGGAGCTCTGAGTCACTGCCTCCTACGGTTCATTTGGACCTGAAATCTATCGCTCTGGGACGTTTTCTCTTTGTTTGTGCCAAAATATCAGAACACGACTGGTTTAGAGGCACAAATATGTAAATGTGATCAGGAAACGATGAGAGAGCTGGGAATATGTGCTGCTGCTGTAACTTCACCTCTGAACGGTTTACAGCACCGCAAAAGGACGAGATTTAAACCTGAAAATCTATTTTACACATTACTACTTTTACATGGACTCGATTTGGGTTAAAAACTCTCTAGTGTCCCTCCTAAACCTTCCTAATTTAATGTCTATTACCATCACTACTGAGTCTAGACAATCTGTTTGAGGGTTTGTGGGTGGAGTTTAATGGTTCAGCTTCACTTTAAGTTATTACAGATCGCCAAAACTCATTTTTGATTAAATGACCTTCAGTTTGTGAAGAGCAACTGTCAAACCCACAATCTGCCCAAACTCAAACAGCAGCTTGACTCCTCTGACATTTACTAAAGAACATTCAGGCTTTTGGTTTGACAGAATCTTGCCAGATTAACGATTCATGAACATTTCTTGTTTGAAATATTCATAAAATGTTCATAAAAGTGTTGCGTAACAACTGTAGAACTGTCTAAACTCAGCTAATTGTGACCTAAAGTGAAATACTAAACTGAGGGCCAGTTTTGTTTGGCAGTGACCCAAAGGTTGAGGACAAGCCATTTGTATCAAACAAACATTCTTAGCATTTATTTTGTTTTTGCTTTGTAAATAACTATGTAAAACTTACTTACAAAACTGCTATTAGATTTTGTAGAAAAATAAAATACAGAGGAGATTTGGATTTTGAAGCTAAAACAAGACTAGAGAGTAAGAAAAACCCATGTTGCATGTTCTCCCTGTGTCACTGTGGGTTTTCTCTGCTTGCCTGGGATCCAGAACCCACACTTCAGCTCCTGCTCAGAGTGGGTCTGGTCACCACACCCTCCGCCTGAGTTTCAGATCAAATCTACATCGTACCGTCCAATCAGATGAGTTTATTTGTGTAACACAGATGAAACAAAGAAGTTGATTGGTCGTCTGTCATTTAGACCAAAATCTAACTTCACTCACCTCACATTAAAATCATTTTTGCTTCTCTCACTGATTCTGTAGAAATCCAACATGTTTTTCAGTTCCACCTGATATTTTTTCATGTATTTTTTCGTCGGAGCAGCCATGTTGGTTTTCAGATGGCATGTCTCTGATTGACTAATTAACCTGTCAATCACAGCTACAGTAATTCGAAAGAGGGACACGCAAGAGTCCACTTTATCGACACACTTGTAAGTTAATTTGTCCTCTGCATTTGACCCATCCTTCACTGCCTAAATCAGGGGTGGGCAATTATTTTTCCCGAGGACCATATTTGAACCCAGACAAGTGATGGAGGGCCAGACTCCTGTCGTTGGTGTAACAAATCCTTGTTTTTGCAAGCACGTTTTTGTAAAACAATGACTTGTTAATGTATAATTTTAACCATTTATTGTGACCATGATAGGAAAACAAGCAAAGACACATGTTCCATAGCAAAGCCAATCAAATAAAAGAAATATAAAGAGTAACACTTATTCTCAAAACTGTGCCGAGGGTCACATTGAAACAGTCTAAGGGCCCCAGGGTCGCAGTTTGCCCAGGTCTGCTATAAATCATCTCTTCAGAAGCCAGTGCAGAGTTTGAGAACCATTTCCTTCTTTAGGAAACTCACCCAGACACGGGGAAAACATGTGACCTCCACACAGAAAGGCCATGTGGGAGTCAAACCTGCAACCTACTGGCTGTAGAGCATGTGTGCTAACCACTCTGCCACTGAGTCAGCGTCATGTTATTTGTGCACAAATAAAATGTTACACAAAACTAATAAGACCCTGCTCAAACGTTGCATGTGTGTCGGCTGTGTTTGCTCCTCCTAATCTGTTTTGTACTTGAGCAAACGCTTGATAAATGAGGCGTATAGAGTCTAAAAAAACGACATGGGCCTTTGCATTGAGACACAGAAGGAGCCAACTTCAAATTATACAAAAATTGTTAAAAAGTGACTCAGAACAGGCAGTGCTGTATAAACCATATTCACAGTTTAACAGATAAAAAGTATTTTTGTATTTAGCTTTAATTATCTCAAAAATAACAAGAAACTAAATCTCCTTCTGTAGTTCGATACTAAACACCTGTAAAATCCTAATATTTTCCCTTTTTGAACACAAACCTGTCTAATTGCTGTATGTTGTTTAGTTTGATCTGTAAAGTGTCAGAGCCACTCCAGATGCATTAGTCTGCTGAACGCTGAACGAAGCGCCGTGTAAAAGGCTGTTTTTGTGCTCCGGGTCACAAACGTGGGCGTCGTACTTGGCCCTGGAATCAAATCATGTAATAAATGTGACGAGGAAACACGGCAAACAGTGAAATGTCATTAATTAAGTGTTCAGAACGAGCAGAGGAACCTGTTTACCCCAGACAGAAGAAAAAACACACAGTATCAAACGTTTTATGACTCTCGACCATCAAAGACATTTATATCATCGTATTTTATTAAAGAGTCTATGTTTTATTATTATTTAAACGTGGTTGTGGCTTGACTTGAATTAGTTGTGCGAAAAATACACTTAACTCGCCACAAAACGTCTTAAAAGAAGTAAGTCTTAAAGCAATATAACAGATAGTTACATTTTTCTAATTTCGACTTAGTTTGGTGTGACAGTCTTTGTGGTAAATATTTATCATAGTTTTGCAACAGTTAAGTCACAAATTAGGAAATACATTGAAGTATCTGAGTTTTAAAACAGAATCCTTCCACATGTGTCGTCAAAAAGACAAAATACGGTCATTTGTCAAATCATAACGTCTGTATCATTTATGTGGCTTTTGGGTCACATTACAATGTGGTTGCTAGGTAACAGTTGTGGGTTCTCCTCTACATATGTCATACTTGCTGAAACAAAATACAAATACAAGCTTCAACAAAACAGACAGTCTAGGTGAAAACAAGCAGAATGTTTGGTGAAATCTTGTTCATTGTGTTTTACTGAAAATTAGAGCTGGGCAACAATTAAAATTTGTAATCGCTAATTAACCACATGCTTCAGCTCCTTTTAATCGCGATTAACTGAACTGAACATTGCACACAAAGACCTATTTTAACCTATTTTTTTACACCAAAAACTATTTTTTATAGTGTATTTTAGGTTCTTCATTTTGTAGAGTGTGCAATTCTGCACATTTTGTGGTATTTTGGCTTAGATGCTTAATTTTAGAACAAAATTATATAAAAATGTTTAATTTGTAGTTCAGTGAATAAACTCAGTTTTACATAATAATATGAGTGTTTATCAGTTTGGATATTTATAGGTTTAGAATGTTATTTCATCTTGTTTTAGGCTGAACAGATACTTACTTATACTTTTTCTCACTGATGAAAGAGTTTGGGTTAGTCCTGTTTCAGTCCTGATTAAAACCTGGTCTAGTTCTGGGATAGTCCTGGTTAAAACCAGCTCAGTGCTCACTAAATACACAATGGGAAGTAAAAGGATCCTGTTTTTAAAGTTTTCAAAGTAAACATCACAAACACGTGTGTAAATGTTCGCGCATTGCCGCTGATCGAGGTTGATTGTCCGTGCACATTTAATGAGGTGTTATCGATTTGAAGTCTTTAACGAGCCGTATCTCTGTGATTTTCTAGATCTTTTAGATGATTTAAAAACTCAAACAGAGCTCAGACCCGTCTCTGTCCAGTTGTCCGGACAGCAGAGCTCTCTTCTCTGTATTCAGAGAGCACTAACTGCAACCAAACAGATCCTTATGGGCTGTAATAAGAGCGAGGAGGAGAGAAAGGCGCAGCAACGTGGTGCGCTTCATTCATGCTTTTGGCCTCAATCACATGACCTGTGTTAACGCTGACAAAATAATCAATCGCGATTAAGCAAGTGGTGCGTTAACGCGGCAATAACTTGCCCAGCCCTAATTTAAATATACTGGAAAATGTGGTCTGTCTGTCATCTGCACTTTAGCGCACGCTTCCAAATATGACGCACTGCCGACTGTATCTACGGCAGATCAAACACTGCAGAGGATGGAGGAAGCTTCTGTATCTGAATCTGGAACATAACTGAACTTTAGTCTAATCTGTTCAGTTTTTGTCATTTTAAGAGAGTTATGAATTAAGATTTCAAGCTCTTCTTTGTGGAGTGTTGGTGCAGGTCTGTGGGTTCAGATTTGGGGGTCTGACGAGGGAGGTTTTGTGGTTAAGTGTTGTGTGTGGAGGGTGTGTATATGAGGGTTGATTTTGGGGGAGTCTGGTCCATGTGTGGAGGGTGTAATTTGGGGGAGACTCAGGTGGACTCCCGCGGTCTGTGTAAGTCCCTCTTTTCTGTGGCAGGAGTTGTGGAGCCGCGCTTTTGTCAGAGCTGAAAAATGAGTGGGTTTTTGTGTGTCCCGCGGCGAGTTTGTGACCCTCACTGCGCCTCAAGACTTCAGTTTACATAAAGAGCAGCGCAGTGACAAATGACAAGCCCACCCAGAGCAACACACACGGCTGAACCAGGCCTCTGTGCTCAGGCTGGGTCCCAAACAGTCAGAATGTGACTCTCAGGGCTTTGCATTTCTACTTTAACAACGTCTAATGTTGAAGTGTGATGAAGGTAAAGTGTGTCAAGATAAAACAGTTCATTTTGGAGCGTTTTGAAGCTCTTATTGGTTTCAAGTAGGGATGGGGTATCGATAAGATTTTATCGATATCGATGCCATTATCGATTCCTCTTATCGATCCGATTCCTTATCAATTCTCTTATCGATTCTTAAAATTATGTGTTTTATGTATCTAGATTAAAAAATGTATTTTAACTAATTTCAATACATTTAGACAATGATGTGTACTATATTATGATGATAACTAATTAAATATAGACTAAATGAAGAGCAGAAATAATATTTCAGAGCTAGAGGCATAAACTATTTTGATATTGATAACACTAATAACGCTATGTAAGGGTGTAACTTTGGCCACGTGAAGTCCTGCTTCTACACACATCACACTCTCCCTGCGCTCACCAGGCCTTTCTCCGTATTCCACAAACTGTGCTACTGTAGCTTTTTTGATCCAGAAAGTCCGCTCCAGGTGACGGTCTGCGCTTGGAGAAGGCGGAACAGCGCGCTTCAGTCCGAGGTGAACGCACGTGTCTCCCGGACCACAGCCGGTGGTGCGCTGGTGTGCGCTGGTCAGGACGCACGGCAGGTCAGGACGCACGGCACAGCACAACGGACTGTATGTATACACTACGAAGGGGACACAGCTCGCTTAGAGACGGATAATTCGTGCGCTCCGAGGCGCGGACACAATTTACTTCGGGGCTGACACTGCTGACAGTTGTGGGACTCGTCTAAGGAGACGTAGGAGAGAAAGTAAGAGAAGGTCGCCCAGGCTCGAAGAAAATGCACACAAAGTGTACATTAGGAGCGCGGAAAGAAAGAGTTTATACCCCCAGCTGACGGTAGATGCACGCGCCTGTCCTTCAAACATTCATATTAATGGAGGAAGCTTGCCTGTCACGGCGCTGGTGTGTGAGCCGCATGTGCGCCACATGTACATATTGTGTCCGTTTCTTCTCTCTTTTCCTGTGCGCGCTGTACGTAAACACGCTGTATCCACGTGAATTAGTGAGAGACTTAGGCTTTGCCAAAGCTAAAACTTGTGCTTGTAATGAAACCGAATGTAACAGCCCAGCGTGAGGTTGAAGTTTACGTGTATTTAAAGGCACAGTGGCCCAAAGCGGCATCGATAAGAAGAATCGATAAGAGAGGAGACTAGGGGTGTGAATTGCCATGAATCTGGCGATTCGATTCGTATCACGATACACACGTCACGATTCGATTAATCCCGATTAATCCCGATACTGGCACAAACGATTATATATTGCAATTAATTGATAATTATTTCTGTTTTTATAGATCTAAACTATTAAAGTACACTTAAAAAACAAAATTATTCGTGTGCCAGGGGTTAACATTAGATTGTCTTCTTAAAGACAGTGCTGCCCTCTACTGTCCTGGCTGAATATGCACATTTTGAACCACTATTGACATTGAATTCAGTTGAAATCAATGATATAAAAGCATCCTCATTAATATGCATGACGTCATCAAAAGAATCGATATCGGAATTTTAGTATCGATTCGAGTATCGCGGGATCGAGTATCGCGATATATCGCCGAATCGATATTTTTTGACACCCCTAGAGGAGACTAACGATTCCAGTGGATTGCTAAAAATAGAACCGGTTCCCAAGTAGAACCGGCTCTCGATACCCACCCCTAGTTTCAAGATATTAACAAATTGAATATCAAGCATATTGGTTATAGTAAGAATAACCACAAAAAGAGCCAAATAAACATGAAAAAGTAAGAAAAAAACTTGTGCTCTAAATGTAATATTTCTGCTTTTCACTGTTTTACTTCCTGGATGACACTGATGTGTTCAGGCCAAAACTGCTTAATTCCCAGGGCCCTCCCAGTTTTTCTTGAAAATTTCCTTCTTGTTCAATATCTCATAAAAACAAACAATGAATCACCTGGAAAAGTTAAAAGTAAAAAGAACATTGTAGCTTCAGGCAGCACGGTGGCAGAGTGGATAGCGCTCTGGCCTCACACCAGAAGGTTGCAGGTTCGATTCCCGCATGGTCCAGGACTTTCTGTGTGGAGTTTGCATGTTCCTCCCCGTGTCTGGGTGGTTTCCTTCGGTTTCCCCACCAACCAATAACATGAAAGTTAGAGAACACTTGGTGATGGTCGGAGGTTGGGGCGCCAGGTGTTTAGGTGAATCTCCTCTGCTGAGTTGCCCCAGGCAGTTTACTGTCACTGAGTGGGGAGGGGAGGGGTGAAAATCGTTATACAAATAAAGTTTACTTACTTACTTACTAGAGCTGTGCGATATTGACAAAAATTGATATCTCAATTTTTTACATATTATGATGATGATATTCAGACGATATTATTTCAAACTAAGAATCCAACCTGTCTTTAAATGTATTATATGAAGTTTAATAATCAGATCGACTGATCGACTAAAAGCAAAACTAGTTTCAGTGTCAATGATCTGACCAAATATCTGACTAAAACAAAAAGTAAAAACAACTAAATGAGATTTTCATGTACAAAATTCAGAATACTAATGTGAGTGATCAATTGATCACCATCTAACTTAATTTCAACAGTGTAGAAAGTGATTTTCTATTGTTTTTTTATCGGCCTTTTTTGTTGCCTTTTTGCTACGAACGATAAACTTGATATTTCGTTTTTGCATATCTTCAAACAACAATCACAATATTATCTAAATTTGATATATTACCCACCTCTATTACTTTAGTTTCCTCAACTTTAAGTCTATCGGAGCAACAGATAAAGTTTTCATCCGTGTAAATGCGACGGTTTGTCACAGGATAAAGTCGGCGTTAGGTGAGGAACATTATTTCATGTTTCTGCTCTTTTCCGTCTGGTTTTGGTCTGAGCCTGTGTTTTCTCTTGTCCAATCACCAAGCCTAAAGGAGGAACTGCTGTGAGGTCTGCTCCAGGGTCCAGGCTAAAGCAGGGCCAAAAGAGGCTCACTACGGACCCAGCGAACGGGCAGAACGGCTCACTTTGCACAGTGGAAACAGCATAGGACCGAACTGAACCGTCCCGACCCGAGCTCTGGAAACAGGGCTTATGAGTCGCTTTGAAGAACCAGCACAGGCTAAACCGTACCCAGACCAGCCTATGAAAACAAGTTAAATAATCTCTATTGATTAAGGAAGTAAATCTTAACAACTGTAAATGACCAAAAATCATGCTTCAAGTTGCAGGAATGTTTACAAAAGTGTTTTAATCTTCATAAGTGTGAAACCAGCCTTTGACTCGTCGTTTGCTTTTCAGTGGATCAGAAGGAAACTCTGGAGAGAGAAACTAAATTCAAGATCCTGGAGGCCGGAGTCGCCGACGTGAGTCACTTTATACACTTTTATTCATTTTATTTATCATGGAAACAGTAAGGTTCAGATTCTAGAGCGACTGTGGCAAAAAGAACTGATGTTGTCTCATAAATGTTGTGTATTATGATGTCAGTCCATCACAAAGACACTGAACATATTTTAATGTTTTTTTACTATTTTTTTTTTTTACGGATCCGAGACAAATATTACATTATAATCGCTAAAGAAGTAGGCTACTCTTATTTTACTCAAATTAAAATCAATAATCAGTAGGCTTTTAATATTGTTTTTTGTAGACTAGACTAGTGAATCTCAAAAAGCAAAAAGTATTAGCTACAAACATAAAATACTGTTGGGCTACTTCATTAACAGTCATGTTTATTGTAACTGTTATATATTTGTATTTTGAAACTATTTTAGACTTAAATGTAATTGTAATTAAACATATTTGTGTTGGTATTTTCTCATTTAATCTCTTTCCACCGCTTTGTGTCATAAAACAGTGAGGCTGTAAAAATTAAATGCAATATAAACAAAAGTCCGAGTTAGCATGTTAGCCTGTTAGCATGTTAGCGCCGCTAGCTAGCGCTGCTTTTGGACCATTTTTAAAGTTAGTTTGACCACAGCCCTTCTGCTCTAAAGTCTAAATGAAACATCACAGAGTTAACACGGATATTTGTCTGTTTATAGAGAGTATTTTATGCTTTGAAGAGTGTCCACAGAGCCTTTTCCAGCTGCTCTGAGCGTTAGCCGTAGCATTAGCGACAAGCAGAAAACAACTGCTGCTGCATCTACGGCTCCTCATTCAGGACAAAACAGAGTTGCAAGTTTATCAGAGAGCAACAGGTGACCTAGCCTTTGAAAAAAACGACCCAAAACAAGCGACTCTCACTAAAAAGTAACTAGAATAATAAATAAATTAAACATTATGCGTCACAGCAAAACGATGGCTAATGATTTTGACATATTTTAAAAAGTATTTGATCGTTAATAAAGATTTTAAAACATGAAATTATGCTAAAAGACAATATTTCTGTCATTAGTGGGTACATTTTTGTGAATCAAACCTGAAAAAAAAAAAATTATAATAATATCAGGAGCAAGCCCCAAAAAAACGTGATCATCAAAATTCACTTTCCAAAAAAACAAGCCTAAAGTCGGAACAACCGTAGTTTTTGTTGACTGAGCTGTTTGAGTATTTCTCATTAGCACATTTTGTAAACTTATGACTCTTTTATGATTTCACAAACAATCCAAAGAGCTGCTTCAACTGGGACATGCTTTATATTAAATGACAGACTGGCCTCTGTGGGACTCTTCTCCGCTCCTCTGTAATTTTAAACTTTTTTTTTTTTGTCGTGTTTGGGCCGTGAGCCCCTCCTGTCTTTGCCCTGAGCCTGAATCACAGACAGACAGACGCTGCAGTGATGGAGTTTGAATCAGCGAGGACATCACAAAGTCCTTCACAAACAAACAAACGCAGATAAAATTTATAACGTAAAAGCACAAATGTCCCCTAGTCCCGCCCCCTGCTCTGGACACACTGAGTCCTGCTTTAGTCCTGCTTTAGTCCTGCTTTAGTCCTGGTTCAGCGTTGCTTCACACCTGTTTTAGTCCTGGTTTTTCGATCTGGTTTAGACTTGCTGTAGGCCTGGTTTAGTCCTGGTTTAGACTTGCTGTAGGCCTGGTTTAGTCATGGTTCAGATCTGCTTTAGTCCTGGTTGAGTTCAGACCAGATGTTGTGGTGGTTTTGTGTCGCGTGGCTCAGATTTATGAGCTGGAGGTGTCAGACTCGTGGGGCCTCGACGAGTCTTTTGTCCCGGGACAGTCCAGAGTCTGGACCAGAGCAGGTCTGAGGAGGGTGAGGGGGGTAAGTTTAGACCTTCTCTCTTAGATATTCTACAGGACTTGTATTAAATGTGGTAAATATGTATATTGTGGTAAATGCTACTTGTTTTGTTTGTCTTAAACTTGCGGATCTTCACTCACAGTTGTGGGAATAGGTTGTGTTCACTTTCTACAAGCAGATAATGAACTGAACAAAATATAAACGCAACACAAATTAACCATTACTCTCAAATATTGTTGACATATCTGTAGGGTAGGGCTGACAAAAAATCCAGTTGCGATTTTTCTGTTTGATATTGCGATTTCAATTTGTATGTGATAAATTTAACATATTTGTTTTTATCTGTTTAGCATAACATTTTGCAACAGTTGTAAAATTTTAACCATGGAAAATATTAAAACTAAACTGCCCTACTAATTTGAAAACTCTGCTCACATTAGACATTAATACCAAGCTATAACCAAAGGTGTTTGGCGGGTGTGCACCTTAACATTTCAGTTGGCTGCATAAAAAGCAACAGTGACTAATTGTTTAACCGAGTGTAAGCTTTTTGCCTGGTTTATGAAACAAAGATACAATTACACCAGCAGATGGCGCCAACTGTCCCTGCACAGCTCTGAAGTCTCAGAGTGGAAAAAAAAAAATCACTAAAACTCCAATAACAATGTTTTCTTCATAAGGACTGAGCAAACCAGCAACACTACAATGATTATGGACTAATATCACTCATGCAGCTTTTATTCACTTGGATTTCATGTTTGTGGAGAAAATAAACTGGACTTTGCTTTTGTCTGGGAAGCTATCGATGTTTTATCTGTTCAAACTAAGGTATTGCTGTGTCCAATAATAATAAAAAACTACTGCTTAAGAAAAAGAGGAAAATCGCAGCTTTTGTGATGAGCTAATTGCAGTTCTTTATATCACGACATCAGTTCAGGGTCCATTTATTGTGCAGCCCTACTGTCTGAATCTGTGATAGTGAGCACTTCTTCTTTGATGATCCATCCGGTGTGCCTTAGACCGGCCACAGTAACAGACAAAGGATTATATTTACGCCTAGGGGGTGAAAAACTACAAAAACACAGCAGTAAACGACAGCGCACGTGGCCCTGAGTGGTGTCGAAAATTAGAACTTATTGAGCTCTAATTTTGAGTGAAAAAATAATGTTATAATAAAATAACTTGGTAGTGCCCCCTAGAAAATCAGATAACATGGGGCCAATGGGAGTCCGACGCTGAAAAAAGTCACTGTAAAAATATGAAACCCGGCCTGAAACATGAACAAAAATAATATTGTGGCTTTGCCCTTAATGTTACAGGAAGTCGGCCATCTTGGATCTAAACCGTCACTGGCATAAGTGCATTACCTCATAGTTTTGACCTCCACATCCACAGTTTTGGTCGAAAACTTTACCAAAACACAGTAAACCCACGTGGAAAGAAACGTATGAAGCGAACTTTGGAATATCTTGTTTCCTGTGGTCACAGTGAATTTTAAACATAATCACAATTTTTGGGACCATTTTTTTCTATTGGAAAAGACCAAATGAGGAGCACGTGCAGATTTTTGAATTGAAGGTAAAGTGTGGATCAGGTTGTGGATTACATCGACCATCCCGAACACGCTCAGTGGGTCACATGTCCAGTGAGTCTGCCGGCCACGCAAGAACTGGGAGGTTTTCAGCTTGTGCACAGACTCACCTGAGGCTCACCTGTGCATTAATCCTGCATTGATGTGACACATACGAGACTGTGGTATGGATTATTTCAGCAAAGGAGAAGTGCTCACTACAGATTTGTGAACAATTGTTGAGAGAAATGGTTATTTTGTGTGAGTAGAAACTGTTTTAGATCTCATGTTTTTTAATTCTGTTCAGTGAATTAAAGCAGAGGTTTGGCAGCTGAAATGAATCTGGTTTGAATGCAGTTTGGTGTTGTAATACAAAAAGTGACACATGAACACTGTGTGTGTGCAGTTGTTCGGCCCGACGCGTGACAAAATACAGTGTCATTAAGAAACACTGGAAACACTGGCTCTTGCTCACCATCTGGACTTATGACATCACACTAATACTACGAGAACACAATTCTCCCTCTCTCTCTCTCTCTCTTCTCTCTCTTTCTCTCTCTCACGCGGTTGCCATGGATACGGGGGCCGTCTCTCTCTCTCTCTCTCTCTCTCACAGCGGCAGTGTTGAGTGGGTGGGAGCTGCACGTTTGGATAAAAGCTTTCGCCTCTTGCACTCCGTCTCCTCTCTCTCTCTCTCTCTCTCCTTCTCTTCTTCTCTCTCCATCTCTCTCTTCTCTCAAACATGGAAGCCGGACTAACCTCGCCGCCGAATATGCAAAGTTTCCCTCCACAAACGTTTTTTCCCGACGCGGAGATGAAGCCAGCGCCAACCGGAATAACAAAACGCAGATCGGGATTTACCTCCTGGATTTTCTGGGGTAAGAATCCGAGCTTAAATCTGCCGAAGGAGTGTCTCTGTTTTTCTTGTAATTTAAGCAAGATTGCAAAGAATTACTCAGTATTTAGCGTTTCTGGATAATTTTGTCCTGGATTCTCAAAAATGTGTCTCATTCTTCAGCGTTTAACAGATTTTCTTTGGAAATATGAAGCCAAAATTTAGTCAAAATTGTTTTTTCAATCCTGTTAAATGTATTTTAATGTACATTTTGTTTAAATATGAGTCTATTTCTTCAAAAACACATCTTAAATACGATTAAGTGCATGTAATATTCAAATTATCTTCAGTATTGTATTGGTAATCTGTTCATTCATGCTAAATACTTTCTCAAAAATTGATTTTATTATGAAACATTGACCGATTTCTTTGAGAATTCGTCACCAGGATTATAATTTCCAGCTACAACACAGCCTCGTTACATTTATAATTTATGCAAAAGTAAAATCTGATGCTTCAGTTCAAACAGGAAACGGCTGATGCTACGTGTTGTAGCTTTGTTAGCTCATAACTTTGGTCTTGTCCTTGAATCTTTAGTCAATCAGAGCGTGTTCAGTTGGATTACGTGTCTATTCGACGCCGCGTAAATGTGTCATGACGACGCTCTTTCTCTTTCTGGTTTTCTTGGCGTCGTATTGTAGACGAGTGTTTTGGTCGAGGCCACACAGGAGGGTTAATTTGGGGTTTTAACTGCTGCGTTTACGTTAATTTACAAAATCTATAAGTTTAGATTTGAAGTGAAGTAGGTTAGGATTAAGATCAATATTTTGTTCATTAAAAAACAGTACTTCGTTATAGTGACCTGTTCCTCCAAAAAAGTTAGTAACTGCGCTGATGATAGCAAGCTATTACTAGACAAAGTAATTACAATTAAATTACGTACATACAAAGTAATACAATATTTTAACTGTCCTGTAGCCTCTCATACTGCAAGTCACCACAGTAAACCAGCACCAGTGTTCCTCTCATCCCTGAAGGAGTTATCTTCAGGTGAATATGAATCACAGTGCTTGCTTAGTCGTGGGATTCCACAAGGTTCATGTTGGGCCCCAAGCTCTTCATATTGTTTATGAATGATATCAACAAAGTATCTAAGGTATTAAAATTGCTTTCATGTCCGGAGAGAAAAGTTTTGGAAGAAGTGACAAAAAAGTTGATTAAATTAAAGAATTGGTTTGGGTGTATTAAGTTATCTTTAAATATAGATAAAACTAAATGAATTGTATTGGGAAATAAACCCATTGTGACAAAATATAGAAATGGATGGAGAGCAAATTGAATGGTAACAGAAAATATCATAAACTTAGCTGGAAATCACAAATAGGCATGATCACATTAAATTGTCTAGAAGTTGATCTATATTATACAAGGTGAATATGTATTAGATCACAAAGCACTTATTTTATATTATTCTTATTTTTTCCTTATTTAGCATATTGTGTTGAGATATGGGCAACAACTATAACACTTCTCTCCATCCCATAAGTAGGCAATAAGATTAATCAGTAAAGCAGCTGTAGAGACCTTACCAATATATTGTTTATACGGTCAAAATTACTTAAATTGCAGATGCAGTTGTTTGATTGGCCCGTGGCTACAGGAGAACCAGCGAATCAGTGGCTGGAAAATATGAGGAAAACCAAAAATGACGCTTACGGAAAAACAGTGTTTAGCCGAGCATAGATTTTTGTTATTTACACAGCTTCAGTCAAGACGTAGGCTCTAGAGGTGTGGACCTGCAAGTCACGACTTGGCCTGGAGTCAGATTTGAGTCACTATTTTGGTCACTTGAGACTTGACTTAATAAAATTGGCCAAGACTTGGGACTCGACTTGGACTCGAAGGTCAGTGACTTGAAATGATCTGATGTTCTGAAACATGTCCCATCTCGTTTCATTTTTGTGACCAGACATTTGTTTTAAAACGGATCATTTACAAAAATCTATGAAAATGTAGAAACCTAAGATGTATTTGGTAGTTTGATTTAAAGACTTGAAGACTTGAAACTAAAAGCACAGGACTTGGACTCGACTTGGCTCTGACTTGGGACTTGACTTGGACTTAATCTGTGAGGTAAGAATATAAACAACTGAGTTTGACAACTGCTCGTGCACAATTTATGTTTGGTCATTTTTGTCGAGCATCACGTCACACTCCCTCTGTCTTTGTTCAGCGACTGTTGGCCGTTTGGATCAGTAAAGCAGGAGACAGGGAGACCCCTGCAGATCTGAGCTGTTGATCTGAACACAGATCGGTTTTATTTTTTCAGATATAACGCCACCAGCAGTTGAGAGAATGTAATGAGGGACTGAGGAAAGCTTATGTAGTGCATTGCTTGTATAAAATGAATGCATACATTTCAACTTTAATAACTTTTCCCACAATGTTTGTTGATGGTTCTCTGGCCAGAACCAGGGGCAGAATTGACTTTTCCCTGTAGAGTCAAGCTAAAGCTGCTGTGGTACTTCAGAGTCTGGACCTGTACTGTCCACCAGCCAGAGGCTCACTCGGTGGGATATTTTTACATGATTGGATGTCCCGGACCCTTTCCAGACACTCCATTTGTCTTATAAGCTTTGCCAGTTTGTGTCGGATGCCCTTCCACAGTCGTGATACCTGGGTCTCTGCCTAGATCTTGTCTTGGCAAACGGGAGTGATCCTCGCAGCAGCCCGGTGCCTCTGGTTCTGTCGAGGCTGTGACCCGCGGTAGGTGCCTGCCTCTGAGCCAGACAGTAGTTACGCCGTGATGGATCATTGTGATCAAACTCTGGCCCTGATGTTGTTGAATTAAAGTTATAATGTCGGGTCCTGGATGATTACGATAAGTTTAGGAAAAGGGTTTGGGTAAAAGTTAAGATAAAACTACAGCGTAGAATCATCTGCAATCAGATCTGCAGGTTCTCGAGGTTCTCCCGGTCTGCAGCTTTACCCTGCTCGTTTGGTTCGTGTTTGCGTGAATGTTCTTTTTACGGTGCAATTAGATTTAAATATATCTCTTTATTATTAAAACATGTCTTTTTAGCATATTTTCGTGTCTAAAAAGTTATTAGAAATTGTTAGAAACTTGTTTTGTGGCGACAGAATGTTCTAACTAATTGATTTTTTAATAACTTTTTATTGAAGGTTGAGGTCACTTGTTTTGGGATTTATTTTCTATGACTCAGTCGCTTGTTGGTCAGCCTTTGTCCTGCTCTGAGTGAGTGACAGCTGGATTTAGCCAATCACAGTGAACTTTCTGAAATGGTGATGATTTTATTTACCTCAAAAGCAATAAAGAAATGCAGTCTTCAAGAACCTAGATCAAAAATAAATCGTCATCGCCCATGTCGTAATTCTTTTCTATTTCACTTGAATTTGTTCCTCAAAGTTCGAAATGTTGGTTGCACACCTGGCAGTATCTTTAGACCTGTAGTCCCGGCTTTAAGTTTGTACGAGGAGAACAAAGTGTCAGGGTGGTCTGAGTGAACAGGCCCCTCCCCCTTTCACCCCCTCATGAGTGTATGACAGGCCCCTCCCCTTTTCCTCCCGTCATAGTCACTGTACGTCTGTGTGGTCCAAACCTGATTTCTATAGACCAGGACTGATGAGTGTAACAGCTGCACAGCCTGGACAAACCTTCTATCACAGTCACAGTTTTAATGAGACGCTGACAGTCACAGCTACTGCAGGATTGTCCCAGAGCATCTCCTGTCCTCCTTCGACAAAACCTGTATTAGAACCATATAAAGCCTTCTGCACACTACAGGAGTTTTGTCCCAATTTTAAGCCCAAAATTTCCGCCAACAAGTTCAGGAGTTGTGGCCAGAGTCAGAGATGTTTTGTGGTTTCTCTCCTTCTGTCTGTGTGTCACTGTGACTATGTTAGGACTGTTTGTCAGGAGCATCATGGTGAGGTTCACCTGCTTCACGAGCGAGGACCTTTACAACAGAATAGAGCTGCAACAATTAGTTGACGTAACCAACTACATCGATTAGGAACATGCGTCGATGCACGTGGAGCGCGTTGACTCGTCGCTTTATGAGCCGTGCCTTTAAATAATGTCCCAGCTTTACTAGAATCACATCGCTATGAACATCTGTGATGTATTTCTACGCAAAGCACATCAGTACACGTGAGAAACACTCAAGAACCATCAAGAGAAAGTTTTAGTCCAGGAGAGCGATCTGATGTGAACCACGGATGAATAGAAACTGAAACTAGAACGCGCGCATAGTGTTTTGAAAGCCAGTTTGACAATGTGGTCTATGCATCAGTCATGTTTATTTCTCTGCGCAATAACCCCCCGCACGCACACGTGCTCCTCAACTCGGACTGTCCACGAGCTTAAATTAGTCGATAGACTAATCAATAAGAAAATAATCGTTAGCTGCAGCCTTACAACAGAAGCATCTGGGCATCTGCCTTGTGACGGCGCCTTTTTAAATGAAACAAGAAACATCGCCTCATCATCTGTAATAATAAATGTAACATTTTGTACTCGTAGTCAAAGTTCAGGATTCTTTTTACTCCAACACACCTGCTCCTTCAATCATCATTATTGTTGTTGATTCACTTTTATAAAAGAAAAGCTCGATCACGTGACACACACACTGTTCTCCCCTCTCATGCACACACAGGCTGTAGATCTGACCAGGACTGACGCTCATCCATTTGCAATTATAGAGTTTAAGTCTGTAGAGCCACAGTCTATTAGCAGAGGGGTCCAGCTGCATATCCATGTACCATTACTGAATGTGAGTGTGACATTAGTGTCCGGATATTTACTTGTATGTGTGGAAAAACCTTGTGTTCGCAAGAGAAAAACTTTGAGCATACAGATCCTCGATAAGTTGACTTGTAATTTGCAGAAAAGTACAGGAAGCATGATAAAGATTTTTGTGTAATTTTGCTTTTTAATCATCAACAAAGTGGAGAACTACAGACTCACAGCAAATGCACCTGTGGCTTTAGTTTGTGCTGATTTCTACAGAAGGTTATTGCGTGAAAGAATCCGGGCGTATGGTATACTTCTACGACTCTGGGACGATGTATTATAAAGATTACAAAGAGTCTTAACTTTTGCAAACCTATGAAACACTTAGGAGAGGTCAGAGTCTCGCTACAAGTCACTTTGAGTTTAGTGTCTTTTGTACTGCTGACTCCTTTTGCAGAAAGAATATAAACATTAAACGCTATTAAAAATCCTAATAAATCTTGTGTGTGTGCTGCAGGAGACTCAGATCAACCAGATCCCGACCAAATACAGCCAGGCCGAGTCCACGAAGTTCCTGGTCCTGACGGTGGTGTCCATCCTCTGCATCGTGGCTGTTCTTCTGGGTTCTACTGTCATCTACTGTCTGAGGAACCGATCTCACCACAAACTAAAGGAGAAGCTGAGCAACCTGGGCCAGGAGAGCAGTGCTGACCCAACCTCCACTACCAGGTAAAAGAGATACACCTGCACACACCTACCAGGTAAAAGAGATACACCTCCACACTCCTACATCCACCTACATCCACCTACCAGGTACAAGAACTACACCTACATCCATCTACCAGGTAAAAGAGATACACCTGCACACACCTACCAGGTAAAGAGATACACCTCACACCACCCCTACCAGTAAAGAATACCCACATCATCTACCAGGTAAAAGAGATACACCTGCACACACCTACCAGGTAAAGGAGATACACCTGCACACACCTACCAGGTAAAGGAGATACACCTGCACACTACATAAGAAACCTACACACTACCAGGTAAAAGAGATACACCTGCACACACCTACCAGGTAAAAGAGATACACCTGCATACACCTACCAGGTAAAGAGATACACCTGCACACACCTACCAGGTAAAAGAGATACACCTGCACACACGTATCAGCTCAGGCAATAAACTAACCACAAACTGAAGTACCACCTCATCTACCAGGTAAAAGAACTACACCTACATCCACGTATCAGCTAATTGCACCACCTACACACACCTACATTTCTCCACCAATGAGATAATAAATTACCCTGCATCACCTACAAAAGTCTGTCTTTTTGAAACAGTGTAGGCGCTTTTGTTCAGACAGTGGAATCAAATGTGTCCAAACGCCTGACATGTCAATGTTAGGTTATTTAAAAAGACGTTTACAAACGCTGCCTAAAGTGCTGTACAAGATAAAATAGATCATGAAATTAGTTTAAAAACGATAGACATAGAAGTGACAAAAAATAATGCAAATAATTAGCATAAAATGCCAAAAGAATGTTTAGCTCATCCGAGTTAGAATGTTTTCAAAAGACATTCTCAACCGAAGTGGCATTTGTATATTAAGAGGGAGAGAATTACACAATCTTGGTCCAGCTCTGGACAACGCTCTGTCTCCTGTCGTGTTTAGTCTGAACCTTGGACAGTCCAGAAGACTCTGGTCAGAAGACCTGAGTGCTCTGACTGGATTGTGCAGAACCAGCATTTCTGAAAACAAGGTGGTGCCAAACCATGAATAGATTTAAAAACAAGCAATAAGATTTTAAAATCAAGTCTTAAAGCTACAGGCAGTGCAAAGAGCCAATACAGGATTAGACGACTGATTAGAGGGCAAATATCGTTTTACTTTACCAAGAAGCTTTAGCTGGAAGAAGCTGGTTTAACCACTGAATTTATCTGCTTTTCTAGTTTAAAAGAACTGTCAATAAAAACACCAAGACTTAAGCAGAAGAACAGTCAAGACAGACAATGAAACGATGAACTCGGCAGCGTGTCTTACTAGATTTAATTTGTAATATCATGTAGGGATGGGAGATATATTGGTATCAGTACTGGTATCGGATGATATTTGGATTATTTTGATGATCTTGGTATCAGCTAATATCAAAAAATGTGTTTTATCTCTCTCTCTCTCTCCCTGCAGGAGCTGTGTCGTCAGCGTATGTCGGTCAAACCCTCCACGGAGCGCTCGGAGCCTCTGTCGTCCCGGATAAACAGCGTCTCGTCTCAGTTCAGCGACGGAGCTGCGGCCGCTCTGAGTCCGTCCGCTCGCACCAGCCTCTCGTCCTGGAGCGAAGAACCGGCCGCCTCCAGCCTGGACATCTCCACCGGTCACATGATCCTGGTACAAGCTTTTATAACGTCTGCACTGGTCACATGATCCGGTACGAGCTTTTATATCGTCTCCACCGGTCACATGATCCTGGTACGAGCTTTTATACATCTGCACCAGTCACATGATCCTGGTACGAGCTTTTATATCGTCTGCACCGGTCACATGATCCTGGTACAGCTTTTATATCGTCTGCACCGGCCACATGATCCTGGTACGAGCTTTTATATCGTCTCCACCGGTCACATGATCCTGGTACGAGCTTTTATATCGTCTCCACGGTCACATGATCCTGGTACGAGCTTTTAATCGTCTGCACCGGTCACATGATCCTGGTACGAGCTTTTATATCGTCTGCACCGGTCACATGATCCTGGTACGAGCTTTTATATCGTCTCACCGGTCACATGATCCTGGTACAGCTTTTATTCGTCTGCACCGGTCACATGATCCTGGTACGAGCTTTTATATCGTCTGCACCGGTCACATGATCCTGGTACGAGCTTTTATATCGTCTCACCGGTCACATGATCCTGGTACGAGCTTTTAAATCGTCTGCACCGGTCACATGATCCTGGTACGAGCTTTTATATCGTCTCTCCGGTACATGATCCTGGTACGAGCTTTTATATCGTCTCCACCGGTCACATGATCCTGGTACGAGCTTATTAGTCTGTTATTAATACCTCTGCTGGTCTCATGATGTGCAGAGGAGCAGAAGATGAATCCAGTCCCATAGAAATAGTAAAATGTGTGATTATGGAGTCTGTTACAAACGACCAGGATCTTAATCAAAATTAGTCTAAAAACAGGCTAATGAGTCTGAGCTAAAACGAGAAGCCGCTGGTCTATTTTTAGTCCTAGTTTTAGTCTTGTTTAAGTCCCACTTGATTCCTGGACAAAGTTACTCTTTAGTCCTGTCTTACACCAGTTTCAGTCTTGTTTTTGTCCTACTTTTAACCTGTTTTAGTCCTTGTCTTAGATGCTCTTTGGTCCTGTTTTAGTCCTGCTTTAGACCTTCTTTAGATCTGCTTGAGTCCTGATCTTAGATAAACTTTTGTCCTGTGTTAGAAGGAAAAAGCATGAAAGCAAACCGTGGCACTAGAATTCTACAATATTGTTATTTCTGAGTCTCAGTCTGGTCTCAGCCCCTGGTGTGGGTCTTAGTCCAGGTCCTGGAGGTCCCGGTGAGTCCCTGGTGTGGGTCTAAGAGGATTAGAGCACTCAGGTTAATAAAGCCCTGGGTTAAGTCAGCTTCAGATGTGAGTGCTTCAGAAAGACCCAGATGAGACTTTGATCCAGATCAGAGACTCAGACCTGGGCTGGTCCTGGGCTGGTCCCGGGGCCGTCCTCGTGTGTCCCAGTCTCACATCTTTATTGTAAAAAGTACTTTTCAAAATCTTCATGCCTCTAGTTAGATTACATTTTATAAACTCTACATACTTACCACTGATTTCTAGAACAATCTATAATGTTTCCAGGACCATAAACGTGTCCTTTCTCACCGCGACCCTGAAATAAGATAATAGATTTAGATAATATTTAACACCAAATTATATATTTAAAAAAATGTTTATTTTGTAGTTCAATAAATAAACTATGAAGCCAATTACATAACTATAACACCAGTGTTGATCAGTTTGGATATTTATAGAATCAAAATGTTATTTAATTTTGTTTATAAATCCAAGTTAATGTGTTTTTCTCACTGATGAAAGAGTTTAGTTTAGTCCTGGCTTAGTCCTGCTTGAAAACCTGGTCCAGTTCTGGGATAGTCCTGGTTAAAACCAGCTCAGTGTTCACTAAATACACTGTGGGAAGTAAAACATCCCGTTTTCAAACTGTTCAAAGTAACATCACAAACATGAATAGAAAAGTTCGCACATCGCCACAGTGTCATTCTCGGTTTGAAAACTTTAACGGGCCGTATCTCTCTAATTCTTGGGTCTTTTTGGACGATTTAAAAACTCAGACGGAGCTCAGACTTGTCTCAGCAGACCACTCTTCCTCGAGCCACCTGCGCAAACTGCAGCAGAAGAGATTTACTGTGGACTGTTTGTGAAAGCGAGGGAGAGAAAAGAACGCAGAGCAGCACTGCTCCCTGCGCCCCCCTGAACACTTTCTGAGCCCCCCCTAAACAGGCGCACCCCACACTTTGAGAAGTACTGTTCTAAGCTGTTTTTGTGCTCAGAAGAATTACTGTCTTTTATTGAGAAAAGCTGAAGTCAGACGTAGAAACTAGATTTTGTGAGAATGTGGAGCTGTCCAGGGTCCTGAAGCTGTTTTAATGCGATGGAAGAACAGACTGAAGGAAGGAAAACCTGGAGTTTTAAGTATTTTTAAAGAGACATTGTAAACTTGTTTAAGCTTAGTGTAGTTTTTCTTATAATTAGTCAGTTCAAAGCCCAACTGGGGACTGGAGTTTAAAATTAGCACTTGTTATAAACTCGGACTGGAGCTTTGGGTAATACAAAGATCACTTTCCTCCATAAACTACAAGCTCGGGAACTATGTGTGACTGCAATGTGTCGCTAAATAAATGATTAAATTAACCACAACATGCAGAACCTTCATTGTATTGTATGGAGGATTACTCTGCATGTTCTCTGCACTGTTTACAATCGTTTCTTGACATTTATCTTCTTGTCCTGGTCGTTCTGACTGTGTTGTGTTGTTGTGTTGTGTGTGTTGTGTTCCGTCCAGGCGTACATGGAGGACCACCTGAAGAACAAAGACCGTCTGCAGCAGGAGTGGGACGCTCTGTGTGCGTATCAGGCCGAACCCAACAGCGCCACCGTCGGGCTGAAGGACGGAAACGCCAAGAAGAACCGCTCGGCCGCTGTGGTGGCCTGTAAGTTCTGTTCAAGTCAATTTATCTTTGTAAAACCCAAAATCACAGCATTAGTTGTCTCTGGAATAAGTAAATATCAATCAAACAGTGAAACAATCAATCGTCAATAAAAGTGAAAACATGTGGAACACAGAGAGACAGATGTGGGACAGAACTAGGGGTGTCAAAAAATATCGATTCGGCGATATATCACGATACTCGATCCCGCGATACTCGAATCGATACTAAAATTCCGATATCGATTCTTTTGATGACGTCATGCATATTAATGAGGATGCTTTGTAACCTTGATTTCAACTGAATTCAATGTCAATAATGGTTCAAAATGTGCATATTCAGCCAGGACAGTAGGGGGCAGCACTGTCTTTAAGAAGACAATCTAATGTTAACCCTTGGCACACAAATTATTTCATAACATTTATTTAGTTTTTTAAGTGTACTTTATTAGTATAGATCTATAAAAACAGAAATAATTATCAATTAATGCAATATATAATCGTTTGTGTCAGTATCGGGATTAATCGGGATTAATCGAATCGTGAGGTGTGTATCGTGATTCGAATCGAATCGCCAGATTCATGGCAATTCACACCCCTAGACAGAACAGTTGTGATCAGTGCAAAAACATTGTTTTCCTCCACAGTACAAATTAATCCCTCAAATACATTTACAAGGGCCGTCAAATAATTCAGTTCAAAACTAAGTTTTTACTCTTTCAGCTCCAGTCCTGTTCTCTTCTCTGCCAGGCCTTTTGGCTCATTTTAAACAATATTCACAGCTCCACAAAAAACTCTGTGCAACTACAATCATGACATGTTGAACATCAAATGAGACCTACAAGTGTCTACTTTCATTTAAAAAAAGAGTTGTTATTCTACATGAATCCGTTCTCTTTTTATAGGTATTTGAAAGTTCTTGTTTTCATTATATTTCAGAAACTTTTGATAAAAAGTCATTTTTTAAATCAAACCTCGTGTCAGTGTTGTTTTCCTCTGTTCTACTTTTTGGTGAAAGAATCTGAGCCACTACAATGAAATAATGTCTTTGGGATAAAAACAGAAGGTTTACATGATTCAAACAATGATCGTCTTTAAACCAACAGACGCTGTGTTTCTGATGCAGATTCTATAGATTCAGTCTCTTTCATGGAGCATAAATAATCTTGAATAAATCCAGTAGTTTGACTTCCTCTGACACGTTTCACTCACTCACAGAAGAGGAAGTTTCTAGACTCGCTGCATGTGTCGTTCTCCTCAGAGTCCTAGTCCAGTCCTAGTCCAGTCCTAGTCCAGTCCTAGTCCAGTCCTAGTCCAGTCCTAGTCCAGTCCTAGTCCAGTCCTAGTCCAGTCCTAGTCCAGTCCCAGTCCAGTCCGAGTCCAGTCCTAGTCCAGTCCTAGTCCAGTCCTAGTCCAGTCCTAGTCCAGTCGCAGTCCTAGTCCAGTCCTAGTCCAGTAGGATCGTCTTTTCTTCGGTTTAAAGATCAAATATCTGCTCTAAACTTACTCAACTGTGTTTTTAGTCCAACGTGTTTAGTCTGGAATCTGTTTGAAAAGAAAAGCAGCTGATCACGTAAAACAAAGACAACTCCGCTGGGTATGTCAACAAAAGAGCACGTGTTTCCTCTGGGTCCTTGTGCTCACACTATTCCCCCCTCTGCTGGTGAATCTGTGAAACTGCATCATGTATTTGACTGTAGACAAAGTCAGCACGAGCATCAGAGAGAACCACATCGATACAGAGAATGAAAAGTCTATGGTGGAAATAGATGTCATTGGCAGAAAAAGAGTTAATATAAAATAGAATAATGTGGGATATTGTGAAAAATCATGCTTTTTTAGTACTTATATTTTATTAGATCACATTTAAAAATGTAGCTCTGGACTTTGGCTTGGAAAAAATGTCCCCAGCTGGACTCTGATGAAGTTTTTTTGGTGACTCCTGGTGTAGGGTGTCAAGTGTTGCAAGGCAGAGCTCGCCAACCTGCCGCCCGCAGCTCTGAGCAGTGCTAGCTCCAAATAAACTCTTGTAAATTAAACAATGAGGAGCTGAAACCACACAAATTGGACTGGCCTCATGCTCACGTCACCAATATTCAGACCCGGCTCGTGTAGTGACAGCAGAGACGCTTCCACCTGCTGTCCCACCGTCTGAAGTGAGAAAACACTCGTCTGATCATTCACAAAGACTCTGGAAACTGTTTGGAAAAGAGAAACGTGTTCTACCGCTCGTGAGATGTTTTAGTCTTTATTTCATATCCATAGGAGAATACGCCTCACTGGGAAAACACAAAGTCATGTATTGAAAAAAAAATACACTTAATTAATTCATTTATGTTTAGGTCTAATTTGTAGCTTGCCTTTACATCATGACGCCAAGACAAATGGGTTTTAAAATAATTAATTCAGAGCTTTTTAGATTTTTAGACTATTCTAGTAATTGTAACGTTTCTGCTTCCAGACGATCACTCCAGAATCACCCTGAAAGTGGAAAACAGCCAGGCCAACTCGGACTACATCAACGCCAGCCCCATCGTGAGTCCTGACACTTACACCTGTTTTAGACCTGTTTTAGTCCTGTTTTAGACCTGCTTTAGTCCTACTTTAGTCCTGTTTTTAGTCCTGCTTTAGTCCTGTTTTAGTCCTGTTTTAGACCTGTTTTAGTCCTGTTTTAGTCTTGTCTTAGACCTGCTTTAGTCCTGTTTTATTCCTGTTTTTAGTCCTGCTTTAGTCTTGTTTTAGTCCTGTTTTAGTCCTGTTTTAGACCTGTTTTAGTCCTGTTTTAGTCCTGCTTTAGTCCTATTTTAGTCCTGGTTTAGTCCTGTTTGAGTCCTGCTTTAGTCCTGTTTTAGTCCTGCTTTAGTCCTGGTTTAGTCCTGGTTTAGTCCTGCTTTAGACCTGCTTTAGTCCTGGTTTAGTCTTGTTTTAGTCCTGTTTTAGTCCTGCTTTAGACCTGGTTTAGTCCTGCTTTAGACCTGCTTTAGTCCTGGTTTAGTCCTGGTTTAGTCTTGTTTTAGTCCTGTTTTAGTCCTGCTTTAGACCTGTTTTAGTCCTGTTTTAGACGTGCTTTAGTCCTGTTTTACTCCTGTTTTAGTCCTGCTTCACAGACAGACGGCTTCGTTCTGTTTTAGTCCTGCTTTAGTCCTGTTTTAGACCTGGTTTAGTCCTGCTTTAGTCCTGTTTTAGACCTGGTTTAGTCCTGTTTTAGTCCTGGTTCAGTCCTGGTTCAGTCCATATTTAATTAAACGTGCAGGAGTTTTCGACGTTAATTGTCCTGATACATTTCCATGTCTAAGAGCCTCTGTCACTGCTTCACCCACACGGCTTTTAACAAACCTGCTCCAGTCAAAGAACAGCCGAGGGAAAGACTTTCTGAGGAACAAATCATTTCAGGAAAAAAAAGGCACTGACAATTTACTTTAGTGAGATTTCTGCCATTTATCGTCTACACTATTGAAAACAGTTGTGTTGTGTTTTATTCACACATTACCGAATAATAATGGCCCTATAAACATAGAAGTGTGTTTGTGTGTTTCAGATGGACCACGACCCCGGAGTCCCGCCTACATCGCCACACAAGGACCTCTGCCCTCCACTGTGGCCGACTTCTGGCAGGTCTGGACTCTCACAAACACATTTCTACCAAGTATTTATCTGCTGAATACTGTCTTGATTGGTTGTTTTGACTGTGAAAGACACTACGTCCCTGCTGTTTGCCAGGGCCGTAGCTCCAAACTCTGGGCCCCAGGTACAAACTGTTGGCCCCTACTACATTATCGTGTGTTTTAATTATTTAGTTCGCTCTCATTATTTTTCTATTCATTTGGGTTTTATTTCCTTCTAGAATATTCATATACAGCCTGTTGATTTAATATCTACAATCCACTCATAATTGGTGTTATTGTGCAAGCTTCTGCAGATCAAACTCAAGGCTTTACTACGCTAACTTTCAAGATTACAATAAAACAAGACATTGATGTGGGTTTTTTGTGTCCTGGATTGGAAACACCACATTCACCCCGCATACACACACACTTTTAGCTAACTTGTTTTAAGCTAATTAAGGTAAAAAATATCCTTGGACACATAATAATGTTGCTGGGTTTAGAAGTTGAATAAGTTGAATTTTGTGTCTGGGGCGACCTGGGGCTAAAAAACAGCCCAGGACGCTAGTCAGCCCTAGCCCAATCCATAATCTGCAGCACAGAATTTGCTTTTTTCCACATAAAATAAAAAAACACATAAAATGCAGTATATATACAGCAGAGTTTCCCTACCTTTTTTGAGTCACGGCTACGGAAGTCCAGAACTGCCAGTGTGGAGTAAACATTTTTCATCAATATTCTCGTTAAAACGACTTTTAATGAAAAATAGACAGCCCTTCCCATGATGCTCCGTTTATTAATCATTACACAGTTTAAACAGGATTCTTCCAGTGTTATTGCTACATATAAGATCTCATGGCTCCTCTTTATAAATACGTGCGCATCGCTTGATATAAAATACGCCGTGACTTTCGTCTTTCCTCATTTCTCCGCTGCCCTTTTCTCATCTCTCTCTCTCTCCCGTCTCTTCGCTAAGGCCTAAACTCTCGATCTGCCTCGTGTTTTTTAACTGAGGTTGTGAGTTTTGTGAGTTTGCCGCATGTTACCATATCTGCCCCGATAGGAAGTGATCCAGTTTCGTAGGACCAGACCAGGTTTTAACCCAGGACTTAAACCCCAAATCTAGCTTCGTAGTACAGGGCTCATTCAGCTTGTGGCGCATCATGGGGAAGAGCAGTCTGTTTATCATAAAAAAAAGTCGTTCGAACGAGAATATATTTTCGTTTGAACATAAATAAAAAGTCGTTATAACGAGAAAAGCTGGAAAAAATGTTTACTCCACACTGGCAGCTCTGGACTTCCGTACACGGCACACTTTTTTGGTTGATATGTTTTCACGACACACTACCTACTCAAATAAGGCCAAATCAAACTAAAAAAATGTTACATCGACTTACAGGCAATGGGTGCCCCTAATAGACAATGTAAAAAATTTTACATTGTCTATTAGGGGCACCCATTGCCGACCTCTACCAGAACAAGTTCGAGATCATTCCAATCTCTTTACACGGATTGGAATGATCCTCTTGCTATCAATCTGTGTAAAGAGAAGCAAAGCCCAGTGGTACAGGTGAGAGCTATTGACCCTATTTTGTCCCGCCCACTTGGCTTGGAAATGCACTTCCCTGTTTAGCTCTGTTAAGGTAGCTAACGTGTTTGTTTGTCTGTCTTGTGGGGCAATTTAATTAAATATAATGACAGGTAAAATAAACCCATCGACTGAAATCTACAGGCTAAATGCAGCTAAACAGGAAGTGTGCGTCCTAGAAAAGTAGGCGGGACAAAATCGGGTCAATAGAGAAGCAATTTTTAAGCTATTTTGGAGAAATAAAATGAGTAGTGTTTTTTGGGATTTGAAACAGGTTTTGACTTTCATAAGTAAAGATTTGCAGGAAGAAATTTAGCTCTGATTTCAAGAACAGAATCATTTATTTTTCTTTTCATAATGTCAATTAATGTGTATTTTTTTCAGATTTTATGTCAAATTAGATCTTTTATGCTTGTTCTATTTGCAATATTAAAATCAAGCCAATTAAAATCTACTCAAAATATGCTAAATACTAATTATTCTTATCCATTTATGTTTTTACATGTTTAATTATCAGATACATATTTGTCAAATAGTGTCGAAATCTCATGTTATAGTCTTAGTTCCTGTTTTGTGAAGAACTTTGAATTAGTGTACAAATTCTAATGAAGTTTTATTTTAAAATTGCTTTTTTGTTGCATGTTTTTACTGCACGATATACTCGATAATCAATTTTTGCATATCTTAAAAGCAACATTCACGATATTATCTACATTCGATATATTGCACAGCTCTAATCCTAAATATGTTTATATTTTACTTTGGGACTTGGCCAAAGTAGTGACAGAACCTGTTGTTGGAAAAGTTACACATTGTACCTTTTAAATTATTCATTAAATTAGTAAATTGGATTCTTTTGCTTTCATTCTTGGTGAAAATGTTGTCCAAAAAAGTCTGTTTAATCTTATGTCAGAGATTGAATTTTGGAAAATGGTAATTTTTTTCAAGGCACATCTGAGTAGGGGGTCCCGCTGCAGACTGCAAGATGGAGGCGTGTCGAGATCATGGTCGAGATGGGCGTGTCGTGAGCACTAGTGTCATGAACAGTCTTTGCACTAGGTGGCGATATTCACATCAACCCTTTACAATAAAGACGCCAGAGACGATGTAAATTTGAAACCTCGGTGAATATACGAACTCTATAGATGGAAAGTTGAATCATTTAATTATTATTTGTACTTTGGGGGCATTTTCACCCAAATTACATTTAGTATTATTGAATAATATTGCCGAAATTATTAAAACTTGACCTGGAGAATAATGTCTTTATTTTTAATTGCTTTATTTATTACATACTTTTTATTTTGTCTGATTTTACGTGTTTTCCAGTGGTTAGTGCTGATAGTCAGGTGCAGAGGTGGTTGCCATGGTGACGAGTTTATAACTGTTGCTAAACGGGCCTAAGCTGTTATATTTTTTATCTTAACCTTTACCCAAACCTTTTTCCTAACCTTAGCCATCACCCTAACCCTTCTCCTAAACTAACCGTCGTCCCTCTGGTCCCAGATATAACGTTTTTCTAGCACCGGAAATGGAGCAGCTCCACTCCGCGTCGGCTTTTAAAATAGATTTTTTTAAGATGCTTATTTTAAATCACACCCCCGGCTTATATGTGTTTTACCACAGGTTTGGACATTTTTTGTATGAATACGGTTTGTATATTCGCCAAAATAACGTCATTTCTGTCATAAGGGGGCGTGTCGTTAGTTCTGCGGGCTGCAATCAGACATACTTGGCACATCTGGCAGTATCGCAACTCACACTAGTGTTCCCCTGCACACTGGTTTAAAAACACTGATATAACAGTATAAATACAGCAATTCTGGCTCAACGAGTTTAATTCTTGTATAATATAAAAATGTTAAATAGTGTTGTGTGGCTATGACACAGAATTTGAACATAGATTGTTACTCTGGTCAAGAAAACTTTGAGAAAACAGTGTAATTTCCTGTAATTTGACTTGTGGACAGTCACAGAAACACTAAAGTCTGAAACTTAAACAGAACAAAACAACCTCATGATTTATGTGGCTTTTAAAATAGGCACAATTCAACTTCAAAGTCTAGAGAGATGCAGCGTACTTCTCAATGATCTCACAGTAAAAATAATGCCTTTGGGGCTTTTCCTGTCCTGGGCCCGGGGAAACGAGCACCGTCCACCCCCCCAGTCCGACACCCCTGCTGCTGCTTTCACATTTTCCACTTAAAACACTTCTAACTTTGTAACTTTCTAATTGGCTGCAGTGAGAGTCAAGGACATCTCCAGATACAGAAGAGTCTGCAGAGAAGAATCAGATTAAAAAACTCATTTTGGCCCAAAAGTGACTTCTGCCGTTATGAAGCTGAAAAAAGGGTCGTCTGTGAGTCTCATGTTCGCTCGTTAAACTACATTTTCACCAGTTTGTCTGTCCTCATGAGGTTTAAACTTGTCTTTTGTCCAATAAATATGACAACAATACATAGAGCTAATTCCACAACTGTTACCTAACTACACTGTAAAAAGTAACAGGGCAGTTTCACTTAAAAATGTCATTTCTGTCTGACTGTTATTCTCTCTTTCTCTCTCTCTTTTCTACTCTCTCTCTAGGGCTGCAACTAACGATTATTTTCTTATTGATTATTTTTCTTTATTTTGAGTAATCGATTAGTAAAATTATTACTTTTATTTTTTTACGTCTTAATATGACATAATATATTTTATTTAAGTTGATTTTTATCAGTTAGTTAGTAATAAAACATACTGTATTTTGACTAAGGAACATTGCTTATTATGTTCTCAAGTCATACATTACATAAAACTGCTCAAAAAATATATTTGATTAATGAATACAAATAATACAACAGACAGTATTAAATGCAAACTTGAATTAGTATAATAAGATTTATGTTACTGGGATGTGCATTAAATTAAGATCTAAGTTTTAGGTTTTATGACAGAGTTTAAACAAACACAGCTCAGTGCAACAGGCTGGAATAGAGAAGCACCATAATCACAAACAACTCCTGTCTCAACAGCTGATAGAAATCCATGTGTGTATTGACGAGCGCGTGTACAGTCCACGTCACTGGCTTCGAGAGCATCCACAGAGATGTGACGAGTGCGTGGACAGTCAGAGTTGAGGAGCGTATGTGCGCACAAACGAAAAGTGCAGGTTTCGCAGAGAAATAAAGTTGCCTCAGAGCGTTTTCTAAAACACCATGTGCGCCTTCTAGATTCACTTTCTATTCAGCCGCGGTTCACATCAGATCGCTCTCCTGGACTCTTGATGGTCTGTAGAGTGTGTTTCTCACATGTACTGATGTGTTTTGTGTAGAAATACAGCGCAGATGTTCATAGCGCGAGGATCAGTTAAAGCTGGGACATTATTTGGAGGCACGACTCATAAAGCGGCGTGTCAACGCGCTCCACATGCGTCCACGCATTTTCTTAATCGATGTAGTCAATTATGTCAACTAATCGTTGCAGATCTACTCTATACTCTCCCCTTCGCATCCTCTTTTGCCCCCTTTGTATCTCTCTTTCTCTCTCTCTCTCGTCTCCTCTCTCTCTTACCCCCCACTCTTTGTCTGTCTCTCTCTCTCTATTTCTCTCTCCTCTCTCTCTCCTTTCTCTTTCCCTCTCTCTCTCTCTCTCCCCTCTCTTTCTCTCTCTCTTTCTCTCTCTTTCCCTCCTCTCTCTTCTCCCCTTCTTTCTCTCTTCTCTTCCCCTTCCTCTCTCTCTCTCTCTCTCTCTCTTTCTCCTCTTTCTTTCTTTCTTCTCCTCTATCTCTCCTTCTCCTCTTTCTTTCTTTCTTTCTTTCTCCTTTCTCTCTCCCTCTCTCTCTCTCTCTCTCTCTCTCTCTCTCTCTTTCTTATATCTTGAAAATCTTTGCTTCAAATCGTCAAGTTACATCAACACAACATTTAAGTAAATTTCATTAATTATCTTTATGACTTTTTACAGTGTTGAGGCAAAACAAAAACACCTTGAAACAAGTCAAACAGTCAATAATTAAAACCTCTGAAAGTCTAAAGGACAAACACACACACAGATCTAAACCCTGAAACACTTTCCCTCTAATTCTGTCCTGGAGAAGCCTCTGTAGACGCTTGTAATGAGGTTAAATTTAGCCTGTTTTAGCCCGCTCCTGACGCCGTGTGTGGGAGAGCCGACACGTTGTCAGCACGTTTCTCCACAAGTGTGAGAAAGTCTGCCCCAAACTCCGCTAATTAACTCTCGACCAAACTTCAGAGCGACTTTAACGAAGCTGCTTTAGCCTCCAAACGCGTGGCCGAGGTTTGAGTTGGGTCACGACAGCCGCAGCAGAACGATTCTCTTAACTCGTCTGTGGTGTTGTTTCAGATGGTCTGGGAGAACGGCTGCGTGGTCATCGTCATGTTGACTCCTCTGGTGGAGAGCGGAGTCAAACAGTGCTACCACTACTGGCCCGACGAAGGATCCAACCTGTACCACATCTACGAAGTAAGAACTGAATATCTGCGAGAGCTTTTAGTGTGTGATGAGTAAAGGAACTGAGGGTTTACAAAGGAGGATCTGGTCATTTCAGAACTAACAGTGTGGTTTTGGTCCCAGTGTTCTGCCGAGTCGTCCTGCCTCCACAAAACTGTCTACCTCTGTTCTAAACTGTTATATTTTCAATCCTAACCTTTAACACGATCCACAGTTTGACATAAAAACTGTCCCATCATCCCCTCCTCCTTCACGTAGAAGCTGCAGAATAACTTTATAACTAATCTGCTGCTTCAAACCTGCTGCTGTTCATTCTCCGCTGTGTTGAACCTGAAGCAGACACAGACCTGAGTCCTGGGAGTCTCATTATGTTTGACCCAGAAGTTTGTATGTTTGAGAAATGATCCTGAGATTTGGATCATTCTCTTCTCGTTTTGACCTCGTCAGTAGTTCGTCTAGTTCTTTCTATTAACAAAAGGCTCTGCCTGAAATGCAGGACAAACAAACAGCCAAACGTTGGGATGTTATCAGTTCGGCATCAGCAGATTCGGCTGCTAAATACTTCACTGCCGCACAGCTCTGCCGTACAAAGCTCTGCTCAGCTGATGTGACAAGAACAACCCTCATGAACTGAAGAACAAATGCTGTAAGAACAAAATGACCTCATTTTGCTCTTAGAGGGCCAAACAAAGTTCGTACGTCGGATGAAATATGAATTGACCATTAGACCTATACTTCAAAGCCTATTGAACTGGACATAGGCTGGTTGATCTTTTCCTACAGTTATAAGTAAGTTACAGTATATTTGCGCGAGTGTGAGGTTGAGGGCGTGATGGATGCATTCACCAGCGATCTTGAAACAGCGTATTACAACGTTCAACGTTCTATCTTTCTCTCTTCATTTCTTTCCCTCTCTCCCTCATTCTTGCTCTTCTTTCACTCTGTTTTTCTTCTTGCTCTCTCTCTCTCACCTGTTTTTCTCGCTCTGCTCTTTTTGTGTCTGCTTCTTGCCCTCTCTCCCTAATCTTTTCTCTCTCATCTCTTTCCTCTCGCAGTTTCTCCTCTCTCCCATCTCTCTCTCACTCTACCTCTTTCTTTCTCTCCATCCTTTCTCCCTCTCTCTCTCTCTCCCTCTCTCACTATTTCTCTCTCTCTCTTATAACTTTTAGTTAATTTAACTTTTGGCTTTAGGATTTTTTTTACAGTTTAGTTGAAAGGGCTTTGATTTGAGAAAAAATTGCCTGTTTCAAATGTACTTCAAAGTATTGAGGAACAAATATCGAGAATTGTATCTAATCGTCACATTAGTATCGATCCCCAGCCCCAGAACTAACCCTTCTAAAGCTCAGATCCAGGTCTCAGGTCTGGTCTCAGCTCTGGTCTCAGGTCTGTCTCAGCTCTGGTCTCTCGTGTTGTGTCCTCAGGTGAATCTGGTGTCTGAACACATCTGGTGCGACGACTTCCTGGTTCGGAGCTTCTACCTGAAGAACATGCAGACCAACGAGACCCGCACCGTCACGCAGTTCCACTTCCTCACCTGGCTGAGCTCGGGGGCGCCGGACAACAGCCGCACGCTGCTGACTTCCGCAGGTGAACAAGAGATTTACACAGGAGGGTTTAACTCTGACGTCACAGTTATACTTTATATGTGACGTCATCCTAAACTATGATTAGACTTGATTTTTATAAAGATTCTTAACTCTTTCAGTTCCAGTCCTGTTCTCTTCTCTGCCAGGCGTTTTTTACTCATTTTAAACAATATTTACAGCTCCATAAAAAGCTTGTGCAACTGGAATCATGACATGTTGTACATCAGACGAACCTTCAAGTGTCTACTTTTATTTAAAAAAGAATTGTTATTCTACATTAATCTGTTCTCTTTTTATAGACATTTGAAATTCCTTATTTTCATTAGATTTCAGCGTTTGACAGTGTTGTTTTCCTCTGTTTTTGGTAAAGAATCTGAGCCGCTACAATGAAATAATGTCGTTAGGATAAAACAGGAGGTTTACATGATTAAAACAATGAGGACGAGTGTCTTTTCATCTTTAAACCAACAAAAGCTGTTACAGACGTTTTCTTCTTTCTGATGCAGATTCTATAGATTCAGATTATAGATTAAGCTGAATCTCAATCTCATTTACCTCCAGCTGCGAGGTCAGGGATCACAAACTGCAGACGGTTCTCAAAAGCAGGAAGTACAATCAGCGAACAGATGAAGCGGTGTGTGGCCAGAACTAACACGAGTTGAATAACACTGTATTGATGTGCAGGTCAGCTTTTTTTTGTGACCCGCCCAGATTGACCAGAGTTAAAATTTAGGACTCGACCCAAACCCGAACTCGCACACATTAAAACTACATAGAGAGTGTAATACTCATCAGCGCGCTTTGCCCACAGACTCACTGTTTGTGAACCGTGTCACATCGTAGGATTCACAGTAACAGCTCAGAACAGAAGATCTTTTAGAAAACTTACGACAGCTTGGATAAGAGAAGCTGACCTGACGCTCTGGATGTTTCTCCAGGCGAGAATTTAACTCTCGCATTTAACTCTTTGATGAATCTGTTCAGGCTGGAGCATCATTCGTGTGGTTCAGATGTGTTTGTGACTGTGTCGGTAACGTGGCTGCCCGTGTGCACAGAAGGCAACGTTTTCTACTTGTCTCTCGCCTCTTTCTTCCTTTTTTGTAATATAGGCTAAATTAATTATGCTCAAAACCCATAAGTTGTGTCAGAACATGCATTACATGGTTTAGTAGAACATGATTTGACTGACATGCACGTCACTTGAAGCTAAAGCATAGAAGCGTTTGAACATGGGTTTAGACTCGACCCACCCAAACCCACACAATTGTTTAGGCCGACCACCTGACCCGCGGATCACTTCCACTCGCGCAACAACTCAAGCAAAAAGTCTACTGTGGAGTGAACAAACACCAACAATGCAATGTCAAAAGATGTTAGTTGCGCTAGCATTGTTTGCTCATCAAAAACATACAGTTGAGCTTAGCTTGTTGAGGTTTGTTTGCTCAGAAAGTATTATACAGCACAAACGTGTGTCAGTGAGATAAACTTATGAAACGAAGGTACAAAATCAAATTCCACTTAATGTATTTAACTCGAGTTCAAAGAAGGACAACATACAGTAAACAGTCTATCTCTACTCAACATATCGCTTCAGCTCTGTTCACTGATTGGCCGATTGTACTTCCTGCTTTTGGGGAACCGTCTGCTGTTCTGTGAAACCTGACAGAAGCTGGAGTGAAATGAATCTTTCCTTTGTATTTTCTCTCTAGACCTCCTCCTCCTCCGCTCTCTTTACCCACCCCCTCTGCTCCGCCTCCTTGCCCATCTGCCCCGCCCCTCTCCTATCTGCCCCGCCTCTTTTCCTCTTTGCTCCGCCCCTTTTACCGGCTAACTAGCGGTTTCCATTGTCATTTTTGTGACGTTGCAGCTAGTAATATGAGCCCAGTTGCATAGTCACAAAAGTGATCATTGGAGACTGTGACTCTGCAACCAAAGACCCTCCCCCTTTTCCCCGCTCTAACTCCGCCCACCTCAGCCTAACCCCGCCCCTTCACCCTCCTCTTCCCCAGAAAGACCCGCCTCTGCTTGCTCATTGGTTGCCTTGCTTCTCCGTCTCTCTGTGGCTGCGTTCACACTTTGGACTGAAATGGGACTAAACCAGGAACAGGATCAGAAAACAAAAACGTGCAGGCTGCAGTCACAAGGAGCTGCAGCTTGTGTAAAAGAGTCTGAAGGCCTCTGAGACCGTCCCTGGTTCACTGGTTCACAATAGGCCTTTTTCTAAAGGCCACAAATGTGAGCTATTACATAGTTAGGGATGTTCATCATGTCTTCCTAAAGTATTTATGAAATTTGTAATTATTCACTTTATGAAAGTTTTCTTCTATTGCAGACAAATATCAGTAGTAGATGGTTTATTTTCGACGTTCACTTCCGTCTTTGTCAGAGGCGTCGCACATCACCATGGTGACGTGTCTTATTAGCTGCTCTTCCAAGGCGTCGTCAGCCCAGCAGATCTGTAAGGTCGACCGGGCTGAACACGCCTGGGAACAGCAGCTGAGAAGACACGTCACCATAGCGACGTGTGACGCCTCTGACAAAGACAGAAGTGAGTCAAGTAATAAATCATCTCTTATCGATACTTGTCTGATATAGAAGAAAATTAAATTACATCTATTTCAGCCAAACTCTCCTGGGGGGAGGACCCCAGACCCCCCCACATATTTATGTTGCTTAAGTGGCTCCCACTGACAAGTAATGATGTATAGTTAATTTACAGCAATATCAGGAAAAACAGACTAATCGATATTTGAGGGAAAAAGCAAAATGCACTTTAATTCATTCGGGGGGCCCCAAACTTAAGTTCGCCTAGACCCAAGAAGGATTGTTTTTTTACACAGAGATAAACTCTTGTATTCTTGTAGAAGCGCTGGTTAGTGTTGCTGCTACAGTTTGTGTCAGTCACTGCTCTTTCTGCTGTCAGGCTGCGTGTGCGTCCCGCGTGTTGAGAAACAAGTAATCCCTTTAAGTTAAATGACCTTTTAGATTTGGAAAGAAAGCTGGCTCTTGCTCACCGTTTGGACTCATGACAAGTCTTGAACATGAACAGAATCATAAACATCCCCCGTCCTAGTGAAGATCTTGTGTTTTTAGCGTTTCGTGGACTCTGTGTGGAGAGACTTCCAGCTGTGGTTCTCACACTTTCTCATCCAATAAAGCACAGCACAGGAGGAGAAATCTGACACAGGCTGATGTTTGAGGGTTCAGGCTGAATCTCTCCTCTCCCACCTCGCTCTGTCTGTCTGCTGCTGCTGTTGCCACGGTAACCTCTCCTCCACCTGACTCCGGCGCTTCCTCGCTCGGAGCCGACGATGGAGCGATGACACAGCGATCGCTCTCAGAGACAACACACATGATTTTACACAAGCTGCTGCATCACGCGCCTACGGTCTAGTCAGTCCAGCTTAGACCTGCTGATTCTGAGTCTAGTTTCAGTCCCGGTCCAGCCTTAGACCTGCTGATTCTGAGTCTAGTTTCAGTCCAGCCTTAGACCTGCTGATTCTGAGTCTAGTTTCAGTCCAGCCTCAGACCTGCTGATTCTGAGTCTAGTTTCAGTCCCGGTCCAGCCTTAGACCTGCTGATTCTGAGTCTAGTTTCAGTCCAGCCTAGACCTGCTGATTCTGAGTCTAGTTTAGTCCCGGTCCAGCCTTAGACCTGCTGATTCTGAGTCTAGTTTCAGTCCAGCCTCAGACCTGCTGATTCTGAGTCAGTTTCAGTCCTGGTCCAGCCTCAGACCTGCTGATTCTGAGTCTAGTTTAAGTCCAGCCTCAGACCTGCTGATTTTGAGTCTAGTTTCAGTCCGGTCCAACCTCAGACCTGCTGATTCTGAGTCTAGTTTCAGTCCAGCCTTAGACCTGCTGATTCTGAGTCTAGTTTCAGTCCCGGTCCAGCCTTAGACCTGCTGATTCTGAGTCTAGTTTCAGTCCAGCCTTAGACCTGCTGATTCTGAGTCTAGTTTCAGTCCAGCCTCAGACTGCTGATTCTGAGTCACTTTCCACACGGTGCAGTTTAATCTTCCTTCATGTGTCTCTTTCTTTTCACAGCGTCTGAAGATACAGTACACTGAGTAGATTTTTATTTTATAAGTTGGTCCACAATCTCCTCTAGTTTTCATGTGGAAATACGACATTACGGTGTCTAAATCAACAGTTCTTAGACTCGCTGTCCTTCATTCATGTCTGACTCTTGTGTTTTTATGTTTCAGAAAAGTGAACAAGTGTTACCGCGGCCGCTCCTGCCCGATCATCGTCCACTGCAGGTGAGGAAAGCACATTCACACACGGCGAAGGGAAAAGGATCCAGGACTTAACGAACGTCAAAGAATTCTAAATGTCTGCAATAGCACTAAACACTGTGTAGATATTGTCCTGACCCAAATGCGCACAAGACACAGCCTGCCCAAACCGGGATGGACTTAGAATACGCTTGCTCTCTCTGTTGAGGAAATGTGTCTGACCCGGCAGAGAGGCGCGCGTGCACTCAAAGAAGTAACACGGGTCTCGCCGGTTTGTCTCTTCTGCGCATCTCTCCCTCGCACTTATACGCTCTCAGGGAGGGCATCTGTGTGAGTGCACGAGCCTCGGGGCATCCATTCATTCATTCAGACTTCCGCGTGCACGTAGACGACAAGACCAATTCTCACGCAAGTCCCATGAAATCACAATTGCGCAGTCGATTCAAATGAATGCCCATTGAAAAAAAGAATACATTTTTATGAATCCCCTCATGTGACAGGCGAGCTGCTGTACGGTGCGTTACCCTCTGACTCCTCCTCTTTTGCCTCTGTCCCAGTGTCAAACCTACTGATTATCCCCTCGTCAATTAAAGTATTATTCATGTGTCACTTTGCATGGCCCTTTCATGGTGAATCGGAGGTATGGAGAGGGCGTGGCCTGTGTGGAGAGGGTGTGGCCTGTGTGGAGAGGGCGTGGCCTGACGTGGCTTCACATGCACAGATTCGAGTAGCAGATGGAATTAATAAAGCACAGATTGCAGGAGGAGAGCGCATGGAGGCTTTTATAAATATGGAGTTCTAGTGGCCACTAGTGGTACGCACTTGCTCTGCAAAAATCCTACCCAAACCTTTATAAATGAGGCCCCTGGTGCCACAGTGAGACGAAAAACTTGGATTGTCGTCATGTCCTTGGACAAGACACTTAACTCACATTGCCTCAGTGTCTGTTACACTGGGTGACAGACACTGAGCAGACATTGCCACTGGGTGAGTGCTTTATAATCTAGTAAAGCACTCAAAGCGCTTTACTAGATTGTAAAGCGCTTTGAGTGCCTGGAAAGGTAGATATAAATAGACCACATATGTCAAAGTCAAGGCCCAGGGGCCGGATGCGGCCCGCCATCTCATTTTATGCGGCCCTCAAGGTCTTATAAGGTTTACTTTAATCTTATATTAGTGCCAGGAGTAATCTTGGTGTCTAAACCTAATGAAATTATTTGTCTAAAACTTACAGAGTAAGTAATTTTTCAGACTAATGCAGATGTATATTCAGTAATTGTCACTTTAATTAATATACAATAATCAAATGCAGAATGATTAGTAAGGCTCATTTTAGTTACAACCGGCCCTTCGAGGACTACCCCGATGCCAATGCGGCCCTTTGTCAAAATTAGTTCGACATCCCTGAAATAGACCATTTACATTTTTGCGCTGCAGTTGTGCTTGAGTGCAGTATATTGATTGCGTCTCCGAACAGGCGACCACAAGCGACCGACTTTGAGTGTTTACGCGTCTGTGTGGCATGAATTTGACGCTCCATGTGTGAACGCACCATCAGGGAGAAAACAGACTTATTGTACAGTCAGAGCTGCTGGACGTTAATGAAGGAGTCCCACAGGGGTTTGTTTTGAAGTGTTTTTGAACACATCTTGCAAAGTTCACAACTGTACAAACGATTGTGGGTGAAACAATAATTGAATTAAAGACGTGAGGATAAATCTTATGGGTTGTGTTTCAGTGACGGAGCCGGACGGACAGGCACCTACATCCTCATCGACATGGTCCTCAACAAGATGGCCAAAGGTGAGTTTCACTGTTTCAGAGGCGAACACTGTGGAAATGAGGGAAATCTGAAAGTGTGTAACTGTTTTGTGCGACAGGAGCGAAGGAGATCGACATCGCGGCCACACTGGAGCATCTCAGAGATCAGAGACCGGGCATGGTCCAGACCAAGTGTGTGTCACAAGAAGGAAAGACACCATGTTGCCCATGGCTTAATAACGACAATTGAAATGTGTTGGAAATATTTTTGTGCTGAGAGGGAGAACCCAAAAGTGGTGGTCACAAGATGCTTTCAAGATGTATTTTCACAATTACGACTCAGTATTTAATCATTTTTTTAAACTGAAAACAGTATGATTAAGTTTGGGTCATCTAACACAAACTACTGAAACAGATTAAACTAGGATTGTCACAAAAAATTATACCTTGATACCAATCGGTACTAAAACTGGTATCGATACTTGTTTGAACAAGTAGCAATGCTTCTTTAAATTTCAGCGGCGCAGCTCTGTCCCAGAATCCTTCTTCCTCCAGACACTGCAGAAGAAAGAGGATTTGGCCCAGAGACTTGCTTTTTTACACACTTCCACAGCAAAGAGTGAGCTAGGGCTTATGTACTGACGTCTTCCAGTCTCAGATTGAAACAGGTCGTTACTTCTGGTGGTGTAGTTGCCATAGTGACACAGTTGTTAACTCCAAAAGGCAATGGACATCAGATGAGGGATTTTGGACAAGTTATGAAGCTAATCTAAAATGTTCTCTTTTGTCAGGAAAAGTGCAGCTTCTGAGCCGGGTTTTCATAAGGAAAAGTTGTAAAAGTGAGGGAACTACGCAAACAGAATTTCCACGCGCATACAGAGACTCGCTGCTCATGAGTCCGGGCAGAGGCGCTGTGAGCCGGGAAGAAGTGAGCACACACACCGCTCGGTGTTGCCAGACTTTTCAGTGAGTCTTGATATGTGTGCGGAGCTCGTGTAGTTTACTCACACTTTCACAACCCGGTTCAGAAGCTGCTCTTTTCCTGCTGTTACAGCCGTCGCTGCTTCTACAACAGAAGTCAAAAGAGAAGATTGTTTTAGGACTAGCCTCGTCTGATTTGGAGTAAATCCCTATGGCAACTACACCACAGGACGTAGCGACCGATGTCAGTCTGAGCAGGAAAAACGTTAACGCATAACCCCTATTTCAAAACTGATCGCGGAGAAACGTCAGGTTAAGTTCTTAAAAGTGTTTAGTTTGAAGTCACTTGTGATGGCTCTTCATCTGACAACAAACGCCACGTCTTTACCTCCAAACTGTCACTAATTCTACTTATAGTCATTATCACTTCATTTAGTTTAGTATTTAGTATCGCCTCCTTCTCCTCTCACACTAAAGCCCCGCCCCTTCTCCTCTCACACTACAGCCCCGCCCCCTTCTCCTCTCACACTACAGCCCCGCCTCCTTCTCCTCTCACACTACAGCCCCGCCTCCTTCTCCTCTCACACTAAAGCCCCGCCCCCTTCTCCTCTCACACTAAAGCCCCGCCCCCTTCTCCTCTCACACTACAGCCTCGCCCCCTTCTCCTCTCACACTACAGCCTCGCCTCCTTCTCCTCTCACACTACAGCCTCGCCCCCTTCTCCTCTCACACTACAGCCCCGCCTCCTTCTCCTCTCACACTACAGCCCTGCCCCCTTCTCCTCTCACACTACAGCCCCGCCCCCTTCTCCTCTCACACTAAAGCCCCGCCCCCTTCTCCTCTCACACTACAGCCCCGCCTCCTTCTCCTCTCACACTACAGCCCCGCCTCCTTCTCCTCTCACACTAAAGCCCGCCCCCTTCTCCTCTCACACTACAGCCCGCCCCCTTCTCCTCTCACACTACAGCCCCGCCCCCTTCTCCTCTCACACTAAAGCCCCGCCCCCTTCTCCTCTCACACTAAAGCCCCGCCCCCTTCTCCTCTCACACTAAAGCCCCGCCCCCTTCTCCTCTCACACTAAAGCCCCGCCCCCTTCTCCTCTCACACTGCAGCCACGCCTCCTTCTCCTCTCACACTACAGCCCCGCCCCCTTCTCCTCTCACACTAAAGCCCCGCCTCCTTCTCCTCTCACACTACAGCCCCGCCTCCTTCTCCTCTCACACTAAAGCCCCGCCCCTTCTCCTCTCACACTAAAGCCCCGCCTCCTTCTCCTCTCACACTAAAGCCCCGCCTCCTTCTCCTCTCACACTACAGCCCCGCCCCCTTCTCCTCTCACACTAAAGCCCCGCCCCCTTCTCCTCTCACACTAAAGCCCCGCCTCCTTCTCCTCTCACACTGCAGCCACGCCTCCTTCTCCTCTCACTCTACAGCCTCGCCCCCTTCTCCTCTCACACTACAGCCCCGCCCCCTTCTCCTCTGACACTACAGCCTCGCCCCCTTCTCCTCTCACACTACAGCCCCGCCCCCTTCTCCTCTCACACTACAGCCCCGCCCCCTTCTCCTCTCACACTACAGCCCCGCCCCTTCTCCTCTCACACTACAGCCCCGCCCCCTTCTCCTCTATTTTAATCGGTTGAACAGGACTAGGGTCATAAGGGTCATGTCATTTCCTGTTCGGGCTGTAGATAGAGCTCTAACTCAATTCCTGGCGTGAGAAACACATGACAGTCTGTGTATGATTCATCACAAAAGAGGCCAAAGTAAATGTTCTTAAGATTATTTGTTGTTGTAACATTATTTCTTTCTCTTTTCCGTCAGGACCAGTTCGAGTTCGCCTTGACGACGGTTGCCGAGGAGGTGAACGCCATCTTGAAAGCCCTGCCGCAGTAGAAGAGAAATCCCAGTGTGACCTCTGACCCCCGTGGACCCCCAAAACGTCTCTGGGTCTTTGCCTTGTCCTCCATTTTGTGTCTCCAGTTTCTCTGTACAGTTTTTCTGTTTTTATTTTGACTTTTTCTGGACCTACATCGGAAAACACTGTTGAACTCTCGTCTTAATCAGTTTTATCACTTTGTATTTAACTTTCACACGTGTTTCCAAAGCTCACCGCAGACGAAGATGCACAAAACTACAGCTTTGAGTTAAAATGACTTGAATTCACTGGATTAAACACAAAAAACAACAGGAAGTATTGTCGTAAAAACAAGAAATGTTTAATATTGTGGATTCCAGTCGTTTTAATCTCTGTACAAATGTATTTTTGTTGTGTTTGCGAATCAGAAACTCCAAAGTAATCCTTATATATCTGTATTTTTCTGACTTCTTTCAGGTGTTGTACTTTTTGAGAAATGCAATTGTAATTAGCGTAGCGGCTAACGGTCCACGTCATCGCTCGTTTCGTACCGGCTGCACGTTTTGTACCTTTAGCTTCACTTCTCTGGATGTTGTGGGACTGTCTTGCTTAGACGTCTCTGCAGCGTCGCGCAGCAAACTGGGACAGTGGCCCTGGACTGGCAGAGTGGGGCGGTGGTCCCTCTGTTTAAGAAGAGGGACCAGACGGTGTGTTCTAATTACAGAAGGATCTTACTCCTCAGCCGAGAATCCAACCTATTGTCGTACCTCAGATTCAGAAGGAACAGTGCGGTTTTTGTCTTGGTCGTGGAACACTGAACCAGACTGAACCAGGAGCTTCAACATGCACTGGGACGGTTTGAGCCGAGTGTGAAGTGGCTGAAATTAAAATCAGCTCCTCCAAATCCGAGGCCATGGTGACTTTTGCCCTTCAGGCGTTGGAGAGTCTTGCCTCAAGTGGAGGAGTTCAAGTATCTCAGGGTCTTGTTCACAGTGAGGGAAGGATGGAGCGTAAGATTGACAGGCGGATCAGTGCAGTGTCAGCAGTGATGATGTCTTATCGAACCGTTGTGGTGAAGAAGGAGCTGAGTCGAAAGGCAAGCTCTCGATTTACCGGTCAATCTATGTTCAACCCTCACCTAAGTTGTTATTCCAGAAAGCTGAATGCGTTTTGGGGAATGACACATAAAGGACACATTCACAGATACAAACAGTCTAACTGAGTGTCACGGGTACCTACTTTTCACCGGAATTAGCACTCCTATAGCAGGAGCTATACGCATAATCTCTAATGACGTTCAGCACCGGCTGCCTAACACGCAGAGCGGCTAGGTCTTTTTGTTTCTGTCGCTATTAGTCACACCTAATAAACGGTCAGATGAAGATTTTATTTAGTTTATTATAGAGACGGGACTACTCTATACTCACTTATTTTAATTAGTGACAAACAGGGATCATGCTTTAGATTGATTCCAATGGTGACACAATTTTATTACTGTGTAAAATGTTTCCTCTGCACAGTCGCTGGGTGCTCCCTTAGGCCAGGGACACACTGCAAGCGATTTTTGGGCTATGCAAGCCCTACGCGCGATAAAAAAAAACACATGTTACACGCGTATTGACGTGTGAGCGTTGTGCGCGTGAAAAACGGGAGCGAAAGAATCTAACTATTTTTTTGTTGCTTGTATTCTACGCGTAGGTGCGTAGAAGCAGAGAATACAGAGAAATCAGGCTTCTACTGTTGTATTTGTGTGTTTGCCTCAGCGCCACACGTCCTGGGACAGACCCGGACTGTGTGAAGCATCCAGCTTCAAAAGACTGTTTGAGTTTACTGTTGAAAACCTGTGTTTGCCGTGATCAGCCTGTCCAGAGGGGAAATACAAACTGTTCATTTGGTTATTTTCACTATAGACCTGATCCAAGAGCAGAAACACAGACAGACTAATCTAAACAACTTTCCCAGAAAAACACACACACGTGGCATGCACATATATTCTGCTGCAATTGGCGATGTGTGGACGTACAGCTGTGGTGTTGCTTGTTCACGCACGTCATTTTTGTTGCTTGCAATGTGTTTTGGCCTTTAGAGATAGTATGAGTAGCTCAGTCACACAAAGAGCTCAGAGTAGAGCCGCTGCTCCTCCGCATCAAGAGGAGTCAGCTCAGGCATCTGTTCCTCTTCCTCCTGGACAAAACCTCCCCGGTGAGGCGCCACTGTCCCACTGGAAAGAGATCAAGTTCTGCCCTGGGAACGTCTCTGGATTGTCTGGAAGAGCTGGAGGAAGTGTTTGTGGAAACTCTAGGCCTCCCTGCTCAGTCAAACAAAAACCATTTAGTACACCTACAAATAATGATTAAGGTGTTTATGAGTTTGTCTGAAGATACAAAGTGCACGTCGGTATGAACTGAGCGATGACTCCAGTCCAAACATGGCGGTGCTAGCGTAGCGGCTAACAGTGTGTTTGCTTGAGTAGCGCTCGCTGGTATGTAGCACTTCTGCGTCGCTCTGAACATTATAACTTATATTTAGTGTCAAACTAAAGACTCAGACGTGATTTTCAGATGATTTCTGTTGAATTGGTTTTGTTTTGACAGTTATTTCTATATTGTTCTGATGATTATGATATATTCACTTTTATTGGTTTGTGTTGACACATGCATGACCCCCCTCCTCTCTCTCTCTCTCTCTCTCTCTCTCTCTCTCTCCTTCATCCCTCTTTTTCCCTCTCTGCTCCCTTTCTTCTCTCTTCCTGTCTCTTCTCTCTCTCTTCTTCTCCTATCACTCTCACTTTGTTTCTCCCTCTTTCTCTCTCATCTTTTGCTCATTTTGTCACTCTTTCCCTCTCCTTTCTCTCCTTCTCTCCTTTCCCCTCCGTCTCTGTCATTCTCTCTCTTTCTCTTGCTCTCTCAGCTTCTTCTTTTTCTTTCTCTCTATTCCTGCCCCCCCTCTCTCTCTCTCCTCTGCCCTCTCTCTTCTATCCCTTCTCTGCCTCTTCTTTCTCTCTATTCCTGTTTTTCTCTCCCTCTCTCTCTCACTCCCTTCTCATTTTTTCTTCTCACTCTTTCTCTCGTTTATTTCTTTCCCTCCCTTTCCCACCCTCACTCTCTTTTCTTTATCTCTCTTCCCCCTTCTCTCTCTTTTTCTGTCTCATTCTCTCTCTCTCTCATTCTTCCTCCTCCTCCTTTCTTCTCTACTCCTCCCTCTCTCTTTTCTCTCTCTCTCTTCCTCTCTGTGGTGCCCCCCTCCTCTTTTCTTCCTCTCCTCCCTCTCTTTTCTCTCTCTCTGTAAAAACTTAAGGACATTCTCTCTTCCTTCTCTTTTTCATTCTCTCTCTCCATTCCCTCCCTCTCTCCTCCTCCTCCTCTTTTCTCTCCCCTTTTCTCTCTCTCCCTTCTCTCCCTCCCTCTCTCTTCCTCTCTACCCCCCTCCTCCTCCCTCCATCTTCTTCTCCTCCTCCTTCTCTTTTCTCTCTCTCTGTAAAACTTCAGGACATTCTCTCTTCCTTCTCTTTTCCTCTCTCTCTCTCTCTTCTCCTCTCTTCCTCTCCTCTTTTCTTCCCTTTCTCTCTCCTTCTCTCCTCCCTCTCTCTTCCCTCCTCCTCCCTCTTCTTCTCTTTTCTCTCTCTTTCTTCCACTTTTCTCTTCCTTCCTCTCTCTTTCTCCTCTCCGTTGTCTCTTCCTCCTCTCCTCTCTCCTCCCTCTCTTCTCTCTCTCTCTCTCTGTCTTCAGGCTTCTCTCTCTCTCTCTCCTCTTCCTCTTTTCTCTCTCTCTGTAAAAACTTAGGACATTCTCTCTTCCTTCTCTTTTTCATTCTCTCTCTCTCTCTTCCTCTCTACCCCCCCTCATCCTCTCTTCCTCTCCTCCCTCTCTCCCTCTCCTCTCTTTTCTCTCTGTACAAACGTAAAGAGACGACACGTACCTAAAACCCGGAGAGATTGTGATGAAAGAAAAACCCGACGCAGTGAAACGATGATGTAATTCTGCAGCAAAAACTCTTAAACTTTATCTGTTTTATTCACTGCAAAAACATTCTCCCGACGCACACGCTTTAATGAAGGTTTAACAAAAAACACTTTAAATGAAGAAAGAAAAGAAAGAAGAAAGAAAATATAATACAGTTTATTCATTCATTCATTTTCTACCGCTTAATCCCGTTAGGGGTCACGGGGCTGAGCCTATCCCAGTGACTTTGGGCCTTAGGCGGGGAACACCCTGGACAGTGGTCAACTCGTCGCAGGGTTAGACAGACAAACATTCACTCTCTCATTCACTCCTAAGGGAATTTACAGTGATGCCCAATAACCTAAACATACATGTTTTTGGAGGAAACCAGAGAAAACCCACGGTGACACGGGGAGAACATGCAAACTCCACCCAGAGAGATCGTGAGATGTTGATAATAATACATAACACAGTTTAATGAAATATAAGACAGAGTGTGATGCTCAGAGGTTTATCTGAAGCTGTTTTTGTTTGAGCTTTAAATGTAATGAAACTAATAAAATAAAACTAAATATTTACTGGAAAATTACATATTATATAATTATGTATTAAGGCAGTGGTTCCCAAAGTGTGGGTCGGGACCCCTCGGGGGGTCACGAAGCAAAATCTGGAGGTCGCGAGATGATTTCAAAATGTATTTTTTCCAATTATGACTTGACATTTAATCATATTTTAATGTTGAAAACAGTTGTTTGAGTGATTGAAGTCATATGAAGAAATACACTATCAAAATAAACCCAATTTAAATGGTTTTGGAACTTAAAATTACTACATAAATATATATTTTTTGCTGTGGGGGTCGCGTTAGTTGCACGGTTATTTTGGGGGTCCCGGGCCAAAAAGTTTGGGAACTCTGAAGTGATTTATGCTGTTTTTGTTTGTTTATGTTTTTAATTAATAGTTTTAATCCAAAGCTGTTAGAATATTGTACTTTAGCACTGCAAAAATTAAACTGTGAAAATGATTAGGGCTTAAAATAAAAATTAAACAATATTAAAAAAAATTTGGCAAAAATAAATACAAACTTGAAAAAAATGTAACTTTAGACTAAAATCAGGGAATAATTTCAAATTAAAAAAATAAGAGAAAATAATACCTGGAAAAATAAAAACTATATTATTATGTATAAAGTGAATTATACTTTTTCTTTCTTTTTTTAAATATAATTTATATAAACTTATTCTGATTTTATGAATATTTTTAAGTCAAAACAGTTAGAAAATTGTATCTAAGTTTGCAAAATCAAATTATGAAAATTATTAGTGCGTAAATTAATTTAAACAATATTAAAAAATCCTAAAATATGTAAAAAAAAATTCAGGCAAAAATAATTATAGACTTAAAAAAATGTCCAGCAAAAAAAATAAAAAATAAAAAGTGAATAATATAATAATTAGGGATGCACCGATCCAGCTTTTTCAGTTCCGATACCGATCCGATACTTTAGAATTAAGCATCTGCCGATACCGATATCAACCATACTTGTGTAACGACTGAAATAGCTCTTTTTCCTTGTCAAAACATAAGACTTTTGATCATATAGTGTTGTTTATACTGTAAGACAAAACTGAACAACTTAAGAAGAAGAGAGAGAGAGAGAGAGAGAGAAGAAAGAGAGAGAGAAAGAGAGGGAAAATGATAGGAGAGAGAAAGAGAAAGAAGAGAGAGACCACGAGAGGAGAGAGAAAGAGAGAGAGCGTGAGGAGAGAAAGAGAGAGAGAAAGAAGACAGAGAAATAGGGAGAAGAAAGAAAAAGAGAGAGAAAGAGAGGGAGAGCAAGAGGAAAGAGAGCGAGAGGAGAGAGAGAAGAGAAGAAAGAGAGATAGAGCGGGAAAGAGAGAGCGTGAGGAGAGAAAGAGAGAGAAAGAAACAGAACAGAGTAGTAGAGAGAAGAGAGAATTAGAGAGAAAGAAAAGAAGAGAGGAGAGTGAGAAGAGAGAGAAAGAAAAAGAGAAGAAAGAAAGAGAGAGAGAGAGAATAAAATGTCAAACATTATGAGACATTCTGGATCAACATCAGACATAAATCAGACTCATTATGTCCAATTAAACACAACTAGGATATCGGCTGAACCATATCGTGGAGCCGATACTCGATCCAGCAACATTTCCTGGATCGGCACCGATATCCGATCCCAGTATCGGATCGGTGCATCTCTAATAATAATATTTGATCATTTCAAATTTTAAAACAAGAGAAAATATTGACTGGAAAAATAAATATGATGTATTATGTAAATGTAATATATGTTTTTTTTTGTCTGTTTTTATCAATATTTTTCAGCCAAAACAGTTAGAACATTGTATTTTAACACTGCAAAAGAATTAACAGTGCTTCAAATGTTAAAATATGTTACAAATTCAGGCAAATATATTACAATTCTATCTATGCTAAATAATTATGTCTTAAGTGAATTATGCTTTTTTTTTTCTTGTATAAAGTATGGCCATTTGTATCTGTTTTATGAATATTTTTTAAACCAAAAGTACTTCAAATGTTAAAATACAAATCAAAACAATGTTAAAAAACTATGTTAAGTTTGAGCAAAAGTAAAAATAAACTATTAATAGACTTAATTTCAGTGTTTAATCGTGTGCAGGAGTGTGTTTTTGCAGTGCGCTGGGGCATGTGAAGCTTCGTCGTCTGATCGGTCGAAGGATATTTAAATAAAAAGTAGTGTAAAAACAAAAGCTGATGTGGTTTGTACAAATGTGACTAAAGATATTTTTGTTTTATCGACGTGAAAACTGAATAAATCTGTTGTTGAAGCAGAGACTGGGTTTATTAAGTGGTTGTATTTTTGTTCTAAACGTTCAGTCTTCCTCCAGCCTGGGACGCTGCGCTGTGATTGGACGCACGCAGAGGCTGTTGCCGGGCAGATGTGCGTGTTGCTAGGCGACAGGTGATGCTTCGTGGAGAGAGAGAGAGAGAGTGTGACTTTGACCTGAGGACAGAAGAATCAGGACAAACATCAGTGAGAGACGATTCAGAGGTAAATATTCTGTTTTTACTGAAGTGTAAGTGTCATGTGTGAGTGAGTGTGAAATATTAAACATAGATTTAGTAAAAAAAAATGTTTAAATGTAGAAACTGAGCTGCTGTCAGAGACCAGAGCTGTCACAGATCTGTCACTGTTAGGTCTTTTATTTTATATCTGTAGTTAAAGTGATTTATCAAGAGTTTTTTTCTGTGAAAGATGGAAATATCCACAGAAATGTTTTGTTCATTCATCATTTAAATAATTAAATTCCCACATCCTGCTGTGAGAGGAAACTGAACTCCACTGTATCACATCTGTCAGGAGGAAGTTGAAAGGTCAGTCAAGAGCAGGAGTGTCAAACATGCGGCCCGGGGGCCAAATGCGACCCCAGGATGAGATGAGATGAGATGTGGGAAACACGCATGGGCGTGCTGGCTAATCAGGAGAGTCGGGACGTTTCCCGGTGGGCCGCGTGACTTTTGGCCGGTGGCCTCCGTGGTTGAAGAGAGAGAGAGAAAGACAGAGAGAGAGAGAGAGAGTGGCCCGGCTGCAGCAGCAAATGTGCGCGTGATGGCTCAAGTCTATGATGTAATTCACAGCACATAGCACATAATCAAAGACTCTCGACACAAAGACTCTTTTGGAGCCCAAAAACACGCTCTACATCTCATAAGCTCTCAGTCAAACTTTGTTTCAAGTAAATCCGTTGTATATTCTCAGAGTTACGAGCAAAAACGGCTGATGAACAAACACTTCAGCAGAATGATATGCACAAATCACCGCTGCGGAGCGGAGCGCATTTCCACACAGAACTTGACAAAAGATTCAGCCACACGTTTGTCTTTGTGGGTCAGAACGCGCGTTATGTTTGTGTGAGCGCGTGCTTTATATGTGTGTGTATGAGCGCGCTGCTGTGGAGCAGAGGAGAGGTCAGAGGTCAGGAGGAGGAAAGCTCTGAGCTGAGTCCGGACTATGACCATGTCGTGACTAAAACCAAGTAGTTTACAACTGGAGACGAGAATGTATGAGAGATGAAGTAGATATTGGTAAAAAGATAACAATGAAAATTTAAAAAAAAAATCAAGAGGGAGGTGAGTGGGACTCGAACGTGGGTGCTGAAAAGGCAAAATTGGCAAAAGTTAAAACGTACAAGTCTCAACCATTCGACTACTAGCAAAGTCATATGAACTACTGAGCAAATGGGCCAATGTACTGTCTCATTTTCCCCGGGCTGAAAAATGATCCCAGCACGGCCACCGGAAACACGCGACTGTTATGTGTACTGACTATTGTCATTAGCCACGTTCCATTAGCCTGGGTCAGACCGGTTCACTTTGGAGCGGTTTGGGTCTTTTATGTTTGATGATGGTGAGTGTTTCCACTGCAGGTCCAGTCTCCAGAGGGTCTGTTACGTCACTCACACATCACACAGGCTCTCTTAAATAAATAAAAAGGAAATGTACTTGAATTATACTTTTTCTTCCTGACGTCAATCTGAGTGATTCACAAAAAGACGTGTAATCATTCAAAGTCTGTGGCTGTGACATGAAGGTCAGGCTGGTGGAAACAAGAAACTAATTCTGGTTTATCGTCACTTTTTTAACATTTGTTTTACTTTTCTGCAAAGTCTTTGTGACTGTATGTTGCATTTTAATCCAGTTTTATTCAATGCTTTGAGGTTGGATTATGTTTTGTCTCAACAAACAGGAAACAGCTGATGCTAATGCGCTAGCTTGCTTTGTTAAGTCTATCGGAGCAACAAATAAAGTTTCATCAGTGGAAATACGATGGTTTGACAGGAGATCAAGTCTGTTTGGTGAGGAACATTACAGTATTTCATGTTCTATTGTCTCTTTAACGTCTAGTTTTGACCTGAGCCTGTGTTTTCTCTCTAAGGAGGAACAGCTGTAAGGTCTGCTCCAGGGTCCAGGGTAAAAGCAGGACCAAAAGCGGCTCACTTTGGACCCAGCGCAGGGACGAAGGGTTCGCTTGAGCAGTTGGCAAACAGTTAGAAGCGGACGCCCCGCCGGAGCGTATGGAAACAGGCTATGGTTCTCAGTGTGGTAACTTTTACTGTGATACTTTGTTTAAAATTTAAGGTACCACAATACCTTCGTTACATTAAGTAAGTGCTTGAGTGTGATCTTCACTAAAACAGCTCAGACACAGATCTTGCAGTGGCACAGGCCCAGATCATTTTATGTGATTGACTCAAATTAAAGTGCGTATGACGGTGGGGAGACATTTTTGGTTAAAATTTAGCAACAGTGATTATGATTAGATTTGAATACACATGTATCTTGTTTTACCCAACGATTGTTGTTTTTAGAAGTTTTTATTCTTGTCTTTGTCCAGTAAATGACATTGGGAGAAAATTCCAACTGTACCTAGCAACCACTTGTAAATCTGTAAATCAACATACTTAATCAGAAGCTGACAACCGTGACAAAGTACGTATTATAATTGATAAGACTAAACTGGTTTCATTTATGGCTAAACTCCCAGTAAAAGTGTTAATTGTGGTGTAATGTCTTTTTGATGGACATAGTGGAGGGATCTGTTTATAGAACTCCTTACTTCCTTCATTTTTCCTTGTTTGTCCATTTTTCATACATTGAACTTAACTGTAGAAACTATGATAAAATGAATTTACCACAAAGACTAACACACCGCAAACTAAGTTCAAAATTAAAAAAATGTGTATCTGTCATTGCGGCTTTTAAGCAACTTATTTTGATGTTTTGGCCTTTGTTTTTAAATGGCAATAATACAAGTTTAAATTCACCAAACTAATCTACAGGAATGTAATTAATTACTTTCTGAGGCAGTAATAAGTAGCTGTAATCTAAACATTTTTTAAAAATAATAACGACGTGAAACTAATTTACTTTTTCAAATAGTCTTTTCCCAACATCACCAATATGGATTTACTCTGTCAGGTAACATTGTTAAGGAAGAAACACACCAAAACAATGCTTAATATTCTTACTTTAAACTTAACTAGTTTAGCTTCTCTAAAGTGATAAGTTGACTCACAAGTTCTATTCTTTCCAAAAGTTATTTGATACAGATGTTTAGCACTAAAATGAATCTGGTTTAAAGTTTGTATTTTGTTGTTATGCAAAAGTGAATGGGTCTAGTCACAGATTATTCACGGAAGAATGTTTTAACAGAAAAAAACTGGTTCTTGTCGTCCGTCTGGGTTTATGGTTTATAAAAAAGAACGGTAAATATCGTTGTGTCGTGTTCAAACAGAAAGACCTCGAATGATCTTCTGCTCCTCCAGACATTTACATTTATATTGAACTAGAGCGAGAGCAGAGGAATTATAGAAGAGAGAGAGAAAGAGAGAGAGAAGAGGAGGGA
>CM076395.1:10710516-10726611 GCA_038363315.1 Mugilogobius chulae
CCCCTCTCCCTCTCCAATTCTTCTCTCTCTCCCTCTCTTCTCATGGCGGGGCAGCGAGGCGCAGAGTGGTTAGCGCTCTGGCCTCACAGCAAGAAGGTCGCGGGTTTGATTCCCGCTCAGGCACCGACCTGTGTGGAGTTTGCATGTTTCTCCCCGTGTCTGGGTGGTTTCCTCCGGTTTCCCCACCAACCAATAACATGCAGGTTAGGGGAACACTTGGTGGTGGTCGGAGGTTGAGGCGCCAGGTAGGCGAATCTCCTCTGCTGAGTTGCCCCAGGGCAGCTTACTCTCACTGAGTGGGGAGGGAGGGGTTCATCTCACTGTGAAGCGCTTTGTGACTCTGTGTCTGTGAAATGCGCTATACAAATAAAGATTACTTACTTACTTACTCTTCTCTCTCCCTCTCTCTCTTCTCTCCTCCCCCATCCCTTTCTTCTCTTTCTCTCTCTCCAGGCCACGGTCCGGTGGTACAGGACGCCGTCTCAAAGATCCAGCAGTACATTTCCCACAGAAACCAGCGAGAGCAGCAGATCCTGGGAGCAGTGAGAGCGTCTGAGAGCGGCTCCACCTCGGATCAGCTCGTCAAAGAAGTTTACAAGGTCTGACTCTGATCAACCTTCATAACAGCTTCAGGGTTTAGCATGTCGGGAAGAGCTATAGCTTTTGTTTATTCTCTCTGCTGACAGTAGACGGAGTGATAAAGTTTGTATCTTTATTTTTTGTAATAAGACAGTTGTAATAAGCTAGGTGCTCATTTACCTGACAGTTTGGGCGGCAGGACTTCCGCCTTCGTTAGAGGTGAGTCTGGTGTTGTGACGTCTCTCTTATAGAATCTTCCCAGACGTGGCCAGTTTGACATACTGTATTTGTCAGACGCCTGGTGAAAGTCTCTGGAGAAGTGTGTCCCATGTGTGAGCCAGAGAAAAAGCTCCTTCGTCTCTGTTGATGGTCTTCCTGATCTCAACAGCCTCTCGTATCCATCTTTTGTATTTCTGTTCTTCTGTTCCAATTAGTTTTGCGTTGTTCCAGTCCATGATGTGGTTTTCTCTTTTGCAATGGTCGGATACAGCGGATTTTAAGTTTTCCTGTGTTGCTTTTTCTTTCTCTGCTCTTGTTAAACGTCCTTGTGTTTCTTTTTGGTGTTCTTCTCTTCTTGTGTCGAATGTTCTGCCGGTCTCTCCAATGTAGGTTTTATTGCATGTTTTGCACGGGATTTCGTAGATGATATTGCATTTTTTTCTCTGGCTGTCGCACCAGACGTCACTCTGACGAAGGCGTAAGGCCTGCCGCCGAAACTGTCAAATAAATGAGCACCTAGCTTATTACAACTGTCTTATTACAAAAAAAAAGATAAAACTAAGAAGAAGACAGAATGAATTTTCCGAATATGATAAAGTTTGTGTTTGTGTTTTAGGACACTCCGGAGTATCTGCACCAAGCCGCCAAAGTCAACCTGGTTCATCATCTGAAGAAGCTGCAGAAAGAGGGAAAAATCACTCTAGGTACGACTTTACTTTAGTGGGATTTTTACATTAAATATTCCACACAGAAGTCAGTATTCCGCTCAAACACATCCTGGTCCTTAGTGGGATTTTTGGATATGTTTATGGTAAAGTGAGACACCACAAATATATTTATTTGCAGTAGAAAAAAATTTTGTAAATGGAATAAAAGTTTAGCTCAGTTCAACACTTGCAGACATCAAACCACCACGGCACGGTGGCTGAGCGGGTTAGCGCTCTTGCCTCACAGCAAGAAGGTCGCGGGTTCGATTCCCGGACGGGCCGGGCCTTTCTGTGTGGAGTTTGCATGTTCCTCCCGTGTCTGGGTGGGTTTCTCCGGGCACTCCAGTTCCCCACCAACCAATAACATGCATGTTAGGGTAATATCCTCCAGCTACGGTAGTCCTGACCAAGCCTAGCAACAACATCTGGAGATGTGTCCCTGAGCACTGCACTGCAGCGATCACTGCTCCTGAGGAGATGCTCCAGAGGCATTGAAGGATGGGTTAAATGCAGAGGACACATTTCCCTACGGGGACAATAAAGTGTACCTTACCTTACTTACCAAAATCAACCAGCAGCAGTGTTATTTTACAGCACAGTCACAACAAAACAGACCAAACGCACACAGACATCAGACAATAAAAAACATCTGCACAGATAAATAGAAAAGTGGTGCGGACAAATTCTCTTTAATGACAGTAATTTACTCATTTACGTAACTTACTGTATGTATAAGTTACGTAAATACTAGTGCTGTAGTTCTTAGTCGTTTAGTCGTCTTTCACCCCCGGGGATGAAAGACGTGCCTTCCCTGTCTTTCGTTCTCCTTTCTCTTGTACCTGCTCCGCTCTTATTCACAAGTCTTCTCTCTCTCTCCTCACTCTGCGGCGATGCATCAGACTTCTCACGCCGTATAGTTGGCCACTTAAACACTCGCTGTGGTTTGTGCTGTGTTTTGGACGCGGCTGTCAATCATCCCCAAGTGCACATGTTCAGTGCAGCCTGCTCTTGCCCGAACCGGCCGGCCCACATTTCTCACGTAGTTGTCGGGCTGCATGGGTCGGGCCCAGAATCTAAACTCTAGCTGAAGAGTTGGACACAAATCATTGGTCTAATCTGTCTTTTTTTATATAAACACACTGTGTCATATTCATTTTCTGCGTAAATTGCACTTTTGCCTTTTTGCGTCAGATAAATCGATACTATATTTTTTTGAGCTTCAGAGCTTTAGCCACGCCCCCTTTTTAGTCGACTAATCGGTCGATGGGACATGTCTTTAGTCGACCAAGAATTTCTTTGGTTGACTACAGCCCTAGTAAATACACACTTCATCCATTTTCTAACCTTTCTTCACCTTTATTGTTTCTGATTATTTAAACTTATAATAATGTCTTTTGTCTTCCTCAGTGAACGAATCGTCAGCGAGCGGCTTTTGGAAGAGTAACCTGTGAATCTGCCTTTTCACTCAAACATGGACATTTGGATTGTAATAATCTAGAAGAATGAAATGAAAGAGTGCACTATAAAAGAAAACATATCTGTGTGTAAATAAAGTTCATTAATCCTATATATTTTGCAAAATAAACGGTAAATATACTTTGATTTATCCAACTTCATTCAGTGTCACTGGTTTTAAATGTCCTTATGACAGATTACAATTTAACTTTGACTTAGTTTGGTGATATCCTTGTGGTAAATTTAATATTTATTGTAGTTTTACAGCAGTTAAGTTACAATTCATGAAGAAATTGACAAATATGTGCCACATAAGTCGATAAAAACAAGTTAATACCTGAGATTAATTTAGTGTATGTTGTTGGGATTGTTTGGTGTAACTTATTACTGTTAAAATACTTGTAATAAACTCTTAGTTAATCTATCAGCAGCTGGAACAAGGTCTATAATCATTTTTACTGTTGATTTGACTTCATTTGAAACTATTTTAACAACTCATTTATTGCTTGCCTCTGTTTAAATGTCAATAATAACATTTTATATCCTATATTTGATCGATGTTTGCAATAATACAAAGTATTCCAAAGTAAAGTAAATAAATGGACTGACTTAAATAATACATCTCAAACCTCATTCACATTTACTTCCAGCGCGTTCTGAGGTCCGAGGACCAGCTCCAGGTCCAGCTCCAGCTCCAGCTCATGGTCCCAAAGACGAGACTTAAACCAGGAGAGAAAGAACATTCTCTGTAGCTCTGGAACATTCTGCTTCTCCATGTTCGATCTGCTCCACTGTGGAGTGTTTTAAATCTTTTACTCTCTGGTTTTTAACACCTGTCTTTTATTTTTTTCTGTCAGTTAAACTGAGAAAAATAACATTAAAGTTTAGACGTTGTCCCTTCTGTTTGTCAGAGCTACACTCATGTTTGTGTGTTTATATTAAACCTTTAAGATAAGTAAATACTTAGCAATTAAAACCATTCAAATGAATTTTACTTTTAAGCTCAAATGTGAACTTTAAAAACAGTAAATGAGGTCCTCTGAAAAACACATTTGGGGAGATTTTTTTACCGGACAAATTGATAAGTGTTATAGGCTATTTTAAAGGTGCCCTGTGTAACTTTCTGGAGGTGAAAAGTCATCTACACAATTCAGTAGAATTAGAAAGCTAAAACTATGCTTTGGGACTTTCTGAATGAAGATGAATACATTTTCTGCCAAAATACTGTAAGAAAAGGAATCGCTTTTCTGCAGAAACAGACGTGTTCGGGCTCCTTCAAACCAAATTATAAACTATTTTGTGGCCACGCAAGCCCGCTCAAAGTAATAACGTAAATTTGTATTATTTTGTATAACAAAGACATCTAAATGACAAAAACATGCATTTATTTGAGTTTATTTTTGGCCAAAAAGTTGCGCAGTGCACCTTTAAATAATAGATTGTCTACATTATTTTTCATTTTTAAATGAGACATAAAAACATTTTGCAGTATCTGTGATTTGAGCCAAAATCTCAGTAATACAAAGGTAAAGTGCAGTAACTTCAGCAGGAATGTTCTGACGGTTTCAAACACCGTTACTGCACTTTTTCTGTTTTACTGAGGAATTTACAATTACTGCATTATTAACATTAAGATTTCTCAGAGTTGAACCATAAAACTTTGACAGAAAGTAAAACAGGTGATATACAGTTGTTTTTTGTTTTCGTCTTAACTCAATTTTGACAAAATACGCATTTAGCCTACTGCGTTTTTTTCTTTGTAGGGAAGTGTAGTGACCTACTGTTTTTTTATTATTTTTTTTATTTTTAAATATTACTTATGGTGCTATGTTTATTTGTTTTTATATTTTTTACAGGCCCTGGTAGAGCATGTGATTGTTTGTGTGCAGCACTTCGGAAACGTTTTTAGTTTGGAAAAAGTGCTATATAAATAGAGTGGCCTGGATTACAATTTTAGAAAGGCAATGAGTTACTAATTACTTTTTCAATACGTTTTCCCAAACTCTGGTTGTTGGCATTTTGCTGTGTTTGATTTCAGAAAAACAGACAAATAAGTGTAACAATATAAATCTCATTCTTTTTCTAGTTCACTCCTAAATTAATTGTCATTTATTCCCAGAATAATAGTTATTTCTACATATTGTTTAATGAAGTGGGGCTCTGGCTGGTTCCTTCCTCCCGCCGCCCCCCTGAGCTGCTCCGGCCCTGCTGCTGCTTTACAGTAAAACCCTCGCTCTGCTCTGTGTGCGTGCCGTGCGTGCCCTGGTGCGTGCGCTAATGAGCTGAGCGCTGTTTGTCCGTGCGTCCGTCCGTCTGTCGGAGGAGGAGGGGAGATCCAGAGCAGAGCAGAGCTGCCGCGGGATAAACAGCCTCACTGCACCGCGAACATGGCGGCTCCAGCTGTCGCTCCGTCCCGCTGACTCTCACCTCCGCACCGGGGCCACCGACACCGTCTCCCCCCCCCCGCCGCCGCTGGAGCTTTGAACCCCGCTCTCTGTCCGCGCACTCATGGCCCGCTGCCGTCGCTTCACTCACCGGTGGTAAGTTTTTCTCACCGCTACCCGGCACCGTTAGAATTCACCACCACATTTCACCTCATTCTCCTTTAGAATTCCGCACATTTCCACGCTTTCCACGCTTTTTCTCCATTTGCAAACACATTTTAAGCAGTTCTGACAGCGAATTCCACCTTGCTCCGCGCTTTTTGACGCACAGTTAAGCAGATTTACGCGTGAATATCGTCGCTTCTCGAACAAAAACACTTGTCATTCTCGTTTAAATCAAACTCTATTATTTCTTTACTGTTCCTTATGACAGACACGTTTATTGAGATAAATTAAAGCACATTTGTGGAGTGTTAAGCGCTTATAACATTGGTGTGACGAGTCCTTCCTGCTTCACGCTCCAGAGCTCATGAAGCTTCGGCCGGAGAACTTGTTTTACGTGCTTTTTTTGCGGCTGTTTACGTATTTCAGACAGAAGTTAGCGCAGTTTGTTGGTTTTGTCTGCGCCGCGAGGGAAAAGTCAACATATTAGGCAGAATTAGCATAAAAACACCGAGTTTTCTTTCTTTTTTTTTTTTTTTTTTTTGCTGCTTATTGACACTTCCTCAACGGCTCACGTAAAGGGACGTAACACCTGCGCGAGACTTCCGGTCGCGACTGTCAAAGTTAAACCAAAAGTTTTACAAAATATTACGTTTAGTTATATATTTTTAATTAATGTTGCACTTAATACAGAATTATTGTCAGTAGTATTAATTATTTATTGTTACGTAAAAAAAAGAAAAATAACTGACGTGTTTTGGTCGTGTTTTCTACGGTTTGTTTCCCTGTTTAAGCTAGTTTTCTAGTAGCATAACGTCAAATATCCGTCTTACAACAGCTGTTTACTTGCTTTGATGAATGTTTTGCCCTAAAATCTTTCCCAAAACTTTAAAAATTATTTAAAATTGACCACAATGGAGCTCAACAGTGGAAGACCGCCCTGGTTCCGGAAGAGTTTTGCCCCATGTTATAGTGCCATAGGCTTTTCGAAAAATTCAAATTTTAAGAGTTTAAAGACATATTGCGGCTAGCCAGCTATGTGCTAACTCAGATCCACAGTGCGGTTGTTTCAGTCTAAAAGCACATCTAGAACTTAAAATTCAGCAAAATGTCGTAATAACTTCGTAGTTTATAAAGCTGTAAAAACGGCTTTTAAACAAAAATGTAGGTCTTATGCTCATGACTCACCACATAGCTGCTTAGACCCGAGGACGTTTCCAAACTTTTAATATAATTTTTTATCGAATTCCCTATGGCAATTTAACATGGGGTCCGAGATTTAGGAACCAGGAATGGGCGGTCACTGTTGAGCTCCATACAGTAGCCTATATTCAGTAGTTAAAGAATGTGTTGGCCTACTAAAGGGTTAGTGCTAGATAGTCAGGTCCGAAGGGACAGAAGTGTGGTGGTTGCCATGGTAATGAGTTTATTTCTGTTGCTAAACGGGCTTAAAATGTTGCTGTTGTTGTTGTTGTTTTTTTTTTTTATCTTAACCCTTACCCAAACCTTTTTCCTAACCTTAACCATCACCCTAACACCCTTCTCCTAAACTCAACCATCATCCCTCCGGACCTGACTATCTAGCATTTACCCTACTAAAGCCAAACTAGCTACAAATATTAGGTCCTAAAATGTAGTAAAAGTAAAAATATTACATACAAAAATTGATTTGTGTAAAAGTATGCTAACATTTTGACTTTTAGAGTATTTTGTGTTAGCTTTTGAGTAAATTATGGTGATTTTTGATCGAGAATTGTGTTGATTTGTTCTGATTTGATCGACTTATTCTTATAATTTGTAAACTCCTTGATTTTTTTCAGTGGCTTTTTTGTGCAGCAGTGTTTTCAATCCGTTTATAAATGAATTATTATTTTATTATTTTACCTTCAGATTTGAACTAAATTGTTGTTACAATTCTTTATGGTAGGATGACCATGTTTTCAGAACCAAAAACTGGGACACACTCAAGTTTTTGCGGAGGGTAATGAACATTCGGTGAAAATAGCAGGTAAATAAGTACATTCTTATGCGCTTAGTTAATTCATGGCTCATTCACGCTCACGTATATTCTCTGAAACTTCTGTCACAGCAAAATGGTGCATTTTTTCTCATGTTTTAGTTATTTTCAAGAACTTTTTTCTCCATTTTGAGAAAGGAAATGGCAATGAATTCCTCCCTTTGCTGTTGGAAAGTGTCAGAGTGGTTAAAATCAGGACAACTGGGACATGTCTTGTGTAAAACTGGGATTAAAACGTTGATGATAAAATGAGACAACTGAATGCTGTTTGAATTGGATAATTAAGAAGTTTATAGTGCGTTCCAGTGGTACTTGGAGCTCGGATCTTCCAAGTTCGGACTTGTAAATTCCCACTGGAACATCCCTCCAACTCGGAGTTCCCACTCGGATACTCGGAGAGAATTTCAGCGTCCTGCGTTTTGAGAAAGAAAAACCCCCGATAGCTTCATTACTGATCGTACTCATGTTATTTTGTCTTTAGTTTGTCTCTACAGTTCACCCGCCTCTGTGACTCTGATCCTGCGCTGCTCATGCACGTCTGCTGTTATCAACCTGCTGTTTGTGCTGCAATGCTAATGTTGCTAACGGCTACACAGAACTGATGTAACTAAACAAAAGCAGACTTTCACTCTGTTGTGATGTTTATAAACTGTAAATGTAACAGCAATGTCTGAGTTGATAAACTGACATAAAGAGATCTGTATTTTGGCTGTTGACTCGGCATCACTCCGAGCTGAATGCTGCGCTCTGATTGGCTGAGCTTGGGTGGTCCTCTTCAGTTTCACTTTGTTGTCGTAAAAAGAGGCTATTATTCAACCAAAAGTGAATACATTTTGATATGAACCAAGTGTTGAAAAACTTAAGAGAAAAAGTTGTGAGATTTAAAACCTTGATCGTGTTTGCAGTGTGAAAATCACTCACCTGTCAGTGCCCACTTTGCACCTGTTAGCGCAACTACGCTCTTAAAAGTCGAACATTTTTATTGTAATCTGGGGCAGTTTTGAGAAAGTCTTGGCCTACATTATGACGAATACTTTCCAATAATTATAATCTACGGGACATTATTTAAAAGCGCTGACGTTGCTGCACTTAAAATCACCAGGTCGGCCGGGATTATTAAACTTCACACGGTTCATCACAGTTTTATAGATTATGGATTATTTTGCAATATGGAATTTACAAATGATCAAAGACAGAAGAAAGACAGGTCATTTCCACGGCTGACAGACGATATTTTGACCAAAAAAGTGGAGCTAAAGTGAACTGAGTCAGACTTACATTAATGAAGCTGCAGATGTTTTGATTTGTGTTTTAATCTGGTTCATAACTAAACTGTCGTCTTGATGCTGGTGGACTCGTACAGACTGAGTTTAAATAAATAAATAAACTGTTTGTGAAGCCGGTGTGTTCGGTCGGTGAAGGGTTAACTCACAGCTGCTGCTTTTCGCCGACTCTGCTGTTTCACCACAGTTGTGTAATTCACTTGTTGGAATGTCCTTTCTCTTTCTCTCTCTTTCTCTCTCTCTCTCTCTCTCTCTCTCTCTCTCTCTCATCCTCTTTTTCTCTTTTCTCTCCATCTCACATCTTTCTTTGTTCTTGCTTTTGTTTTGTGACTGTCATCTCTCCCTTCTCTCCTCTTTCTCTCTCTCTCTTCTCTCTCTTTTCCCTCTTCTCTCTTCTCTCTCTCTCTTCTCTCTCTCTCTCTTTTCTCTCTTCTCTCTTCTTTCTCTCTCTCTCTTCTCTCTCTCTCCCTCCCTCTCTCTTCTCTCTCTTTCTCTCTCTCTTCTCTCTCTCTCCCTCCCTCTCTCTCTCCTCTTTCCTCTCTCATCCTCTTTTTCTCTTTTCTCTCCATCTCACATCTTTCTCTGTTCTTCACCTTTGTTTCGTGGTGCGGCTGTATTTTCTTTTATCTCTCCCTTCTCTCTTCTTTCTCTCTCTCTCTTCTTACATCTTCCGTTCTTCACTTCTCTCTCCGTTTTGTGACTTTGCTGTCTTTTCTCTCTCTCTCTCTCTCCTCCTCTCCCTTTCCTCCCTTCGTCTTTCTCTCTCTTACATTTTAGTTTTTTTTTCTTTTCTCTTTGTTTTGAGACTGTCTTCTCTCCTTCCTTTCCTCCCTCTTTCTCTCTCTCTCCTCTCCTTTCTTCTCATTTGCTCTCTCTCTCCGATCTCTCTCTCTCTCTTTTCTCTCTCTCTCCCTTCCTCTCTCTCTCTCTCTTTTTCCCTCATCTTCTCTTTCTCTTTTCTCTCCATCTCACATCTTTCTTTGTTCTTTGCTTTTCTTTTGTGACTGTCCTCTCTCCCTTCTCTCCTCTTTTCTCTCTCTCTCTTCTTACATCTTCCGTTCTTCACTTCTCTCTCCGTTTTATGACTTTGCTGTTTCTCTCTGTCTCTCTTCTCTTCTCCCTTTCCTCCTGTCGTCTTTCTTTCTCTCTCTTACATCTTTGTTTCTTCTATTCCTCTCTCTTCTCTCTCCCTCTCTTCCTCCCTCTTGCTCTCTTTCTCCCTCTCTCCCTCTTCTCTCCTTTCTCTCTCTCTCCCTTTCTTCTCCCTTTCTTCTCACTTGCTCTCTCTTTCTTTTCCTCTCTCTCCCCCCTCTCTCTTTTTCTTCTCTCCCTCTCTCCTTTCCTCTCTCTCCCTCTCTTCTTTCTCTTCCTCTCTCTCTCTTTCTCTTCCTCTCCTCTCCCTCTCTTCTTCTCTTCCTCTCTCTCTTTCTTTCCTCTCTCTCCCTCTCTTTCTTTCTCTTCCTCTCATCTCTACATCTTAAAAACCCTCTTTCCTCTACATTCTCCCCCCTACTCTCTTTCTTCTGCTCACCACACGTCTTCCTTCTGACGCATCGGTCCGCGTTAACACTCATATCTCAGTTGTATTCTTTCAATCTCACACACTACTAAAAACCCATCTAACACAATAGGCGGCGCTCTGCTGTTTCATTTTTCCTTTCTCTTCTCCGTTTTTGTTGGTCTTTTTTGCTGTCTTGGACGCGCTGGCGTTTCTTCTCATTCCTGTCTGTGCTCTCTCAAATCTCACCTGACTCGTTGCGTCTCTGCGTCCTCTATACACCTCCAATCCCCTCTTTCCTCTCTCGCTCTCCGCTCCTTATATGCTCGCTGATTATTCAATAGACACCAATCTCTTAACATTCTTTGTTCCTTATATGACCACTATGGTTCAATGAACTCTCTGTGGCGGCGGGCCACAACCAACGTTCATACCTTGCCAACACAAGCGTGTCTTGTGCGCACGACACGCGGGTCTTTTGCCACACCGTTTTTCTATATGAGCCAAACGCAATTCTTATGCCCACACACGATTCATATTATGCCAACAAAACAAGCTGGACAACCCTCTGCAATATTATACCATACAACTGCCAAGATACCAAGCTTTTATGTCCCTATCACAATCAAATAAATCATTACAACCATAGTTCCAGAATAGTTTTTTTTCCCTTTATTTATAGAGTTGATAATTTTTTTTTGTGTCCTCCTTATACGTTGTTTAGTGGTGTTTATCCTTCTAATTTTTATTGTGATTAAGTATTAGATGAACTCAGGATGGCAGGACCAGAGGGGGACATCACTGTTTTTCAAACACCTACCACCTATCCCACGCCACCTGCCTCCTAGTCTACACCTCACTACCTCTACATCTGCAGGGACTTCTATAGATTGTTTCTCTCTAGTCTCTTTGTTTGTACTCTTTCCTGCCTTTCTCTCTCTTCCCTTTTCTCATCTCAACAATCATCGGGTCAAATAATCAATGGTGCGGTGAAGAATTCATCAATCTCTTCCCTTTTGTCTTCTGGTCTCTCTCTCTTTTCTCCTCTCTCTTCTTCTCCTCTCTCTCTCCCTCTCCTCTTTCCCTCTGTCCTCTCTCTTTTCTCCTCTCTCTCTCAATCTCTCTCATACCCCCGTCCTCCAAACTTCCTCCTCATCTTACCTACTCTAACTCTTAATACTACTCATCCCCATCTCTTTACTCCTCTCTCTTTCTTCTTCTCTCTTGCTATCCCGATCTCAATCTTCTCTTTTTCCTCCCCCCCTACACCTCTCCTCTTGGTCTTACTCTCCCTCATACTCCTAATATACTTCTACTTTGTCTCTCATCATCCTCTCATATCTCTCCCACCTGCTCTCTGGCTTCGCTTTCTTTCTTTTCTTCCCTCTTCGTTTCCTCTTCTTCTTCTTCCCTCTCCTTTCTCTTCTCTTACTACAATCTGTCTCTCCAACCCAATTGCGGTTCTACATGCAAAATTAAATTTTTGACCTGTCGTTAATTCCGTTAAGTGGCACGCTTACACTGCTCCTTTTCCTTCTCTTGTTCTCTCTCTCCTTCTCTCGTTGCGTCTCCGCGAAAACCCCCTCTTCATCTCTACTCCTCTCCCTCATCCCTCTTCTTCACTCTTTTTTCTCTCTCTTCGGTACGGGGTTCCTCTCTCCTTATCTCTCTCTCCTCTCTTCTTTCTCTCTCCTTACTCTCCCCCCCCCCCCTCTCTCTCTCATCATCATCTCACACCTTAACATACTCCTCTTAATCTTCTCTCTTATATACTTCACTTCTGCCTTCGTTCCGTTTGTTTGTGCTTTGCGGCTCACTGAGAACTTTGACATGTTTGTTCGACACTTTCAGAATCGATGACTTCTTCCTCTTCTCACACTCATTCAATCAACAAACTCATCATATCTCTCTTTTCGTAGGTGCTCGTCCCTGGCCCGGTGCGGCGGGGGACTTGGGGGAAAAAAAGACACCAAATCCCTCTTAACTTCTCTCTCCCCGTCCTCACTCTAACTTCTCTCACCCCTTTCTTTCTCTCTTCCTCTCTTTTCTTTCCTTCCTCTCCCCCTTCTCCTCCTTCTCTTCCACCATCATTCCTCTCCTCTTATATCTCATTACTCACAATTAGAGAAAAGAATCACAAAATCAAATAAGATGCCTCCTCCCCTTCCGTGCTCCTCTCTAATAAAAGTTGGTCCTCCCCACTCTCTCCACCACCTCTTACCCCCTCATTCCTCTCTTATCCCGGGGCTCTGCATGTTCTTTCTCTCCTCTTCTCTCTCCTTCTGCTCGAGTGTCTCTACCTCTCCCTTTCCTCTTCCCCCTCTCTTCCTTCCTCAATCACCACAAGTTATAGTCTCTTAAACTTTACCCTATAACATACTACTAAATACCCTCATTATATATTATCTTTCCCTCCCTTCTCTTTCCTTCCAGCTTCTTTCTGCGTGTTATTTCTTTACTTATACCTACTATCTCTCGTCTATCTCTCCCTCAATCCTACTTTTACCTCGTCTCCTCTGTGTCCCTTCTTCATTGGTTTTCTCCTCTTTTCCCTCTCTCTCCTCTCTCCCTCCTCTCGCGTCGGTTTATCCGAGGACGGTTCCATCTCTCTTTCTCCACATCTTCCTCTCTTTCCTCTCTATGTCTCCCCCTCTCTCCTCCTCTCTTTTCCTTCCCTCTCTCTCTCTTCTCCTCTCCCCTCTTCCCCCTCTCTACCTCTCTCTCCCTCTCTTTCCTTCTCTCATTGCTCTCCTTTTCCTCTTTTCTGTGTGTTCTCTCTTCTCCTCTCCCCTTTCTCTCTCTCTTCTCCTCTCTCTTCCTTTACTCGCCCCTTTCTTCCTTCTCTCTTTCTTCTTCCTCTCCTTCCTAATCTGGGCCCTTCCTCTCCTTTTTGCGGCCTCCCGGATGACATTTTCTCTTCCTTTCTCTTTCTCTCGCATTCTGGGGCCCTCCTCCTTTTATCTTTCCCTCTCAAACTTTAATAGCCCTCTACCTCTGACGTGGATCCCTCCCCCAAAACTTCCCTCTCTCCTCTTCTCTTTCCTTACTCCTCTACCACTCAATTCTCTCTGCGTTGTTCCGAGAGACGATCAGAGTACATTAAAGTTCGAGTGGAAACACAGCAGCGGGAGACGAAGGAGATGAAAATATTGAGTTGTAATCAGTGTCGATCGCCCAGTGGAAGAGATAAAGAGAGAAAGAAAGACTTTTATCAGCGTCTGAATCATTAAACGAGTGAAGAAAGAACGAGGGATTATTAAGAGATGAAAATATATCTCTGCAGTTTTAACGGTAAATCTGAAAAGTGTTAAAGTGTCTTCATAATACAAGTCTGCTACACTGCAGAGATGAGAGAAGAAAAGGAGTATAGAGGGAGAGGGAGAGAGAGAAAGAGAAGGGGATGCGCAGCAGAGAGTAGGAATGAGGGAAGAGGAGAGTTAGAGAGAGATGAGAGGGGTGGGGTATAGAGAGAATAGGGGATGGATGAGAGAGAGAGAAGAGAGAAGAGAGGGTAAAGAATAGAGAGAGCAATTAGTTCACATAGCATGTGGGGAGGAGAAGAGTTTCGAAACCTATTGTATATTCTTGTGTTATTGTTGGTTTGTTTCTATATTAATATACTGAGTTGTAGGTTGGGATCCCTTACTCGATCTAGTAATCAATATCTCTCGCAAGTGAACTTTGGTGTTTGATTAAAAGGAGTACACTACCATCTGAACTCTGCAGCTTTCTGAACCAGGGTTTTTTCATGGGGGATTAAAGTTGTGGAGTTTATGTGGAAAGCCTGCGCGGAGGGGTGTTTTTTTGCTGCCTGCGATGGGTTTTCGCATCCGCCCCCTCCACGCCCCATGCAGAGCCGAGGAGCTCGCCTGCGCATATAGCTGGGCAGATGGCGCTTGTTGGGTCGAGGCTGTCACTTTAATAAATATGTCCTGGTTGGAACAGATCGGAGTGATTGGTGCTTCACTGTCTCAGTCGCCTGTGGTGTGTAGGTTGGCTGCCTCAACTTTGGTGTGACTTTTTTCCTTGTGGTGGCCGTCGCGGCCGTTGTTTCAAACTACTCAGACCATGCTCCTACCTAAGGATGACGTGGTTGCTGTATATGTTCAATATTGAGTGCTCGATAAGAGGCCTCTGTCACTATATCTAGAGTGGATCAGAGAGCGAGCAACACTCATGCTCGAACAACATTCAGACCATTTATCTTTTTGTTTCGGGGTGACACAAAGAGTTCCCCTTGTCTCTGGTCTCCCTTAATAACTATCTCTAAAGGATGAGCTAACGACCCTTCCTAGAGGGGCGAGTCTAACCATTCCGCGTGTATTGTGGTTCAACGAGCTATGACCAGCAGATGAGAGGATGTTTGTTTAGTTCAGAGAGATGTCATGAATAGAGTCACTTTGGTAAATAATCTGTCTCATTATGGGGGGGATGAGAATGGTACATATGTGAACGCATATATAGGCTGAGTTGATGGCAGAATCAACATAAAACCAGAAAGACATAAATGTAAAGTAGGATTTCGGATACTACTATATTCCTCACTTTGGTAGTATCATGTGCACAGAATTGTAGCTTCTTCCTGTGGCAATACTGCTGTAGGAGTAAGTCGACAAATATTTGACGTGAGAGAAAAACGCCATTGGAATAACATGGCCGCATGCAACACCTTTTCCCGCGGCGATCGCGCATTAAAAAAAGTTGCATTGCTTCCCACTTGGAATTTTTTGATCGGGAGGACCCCAAAGGAATTTGGGTAAAATTTCATGCATGTTCGAAAAACTGAACTTTACTTGACCCCCATGACTCTTGTGTTCTGGCTCGTGCAATGCAGGTCTGTGCTCTTGGACCTGGGTCTGGCTCTTGGACCCATGCGTCGGCTGCTTGGCCCAGGTCTGGCTTTGGACTCAGCTGGACTCGGGTCTGGACTCTGTGTTCTGGCTCTTGGACTGGGTCTCGGTCCGCTCGTGGACTCAGCGGCACACGTCTGTCCACACGTTGCATTGGAAGCTCATCGTTATGTTCTTAGTTTTATCCTTCTGCTCTGACTCGGTTCTAGTTCTCGGGTTCTGGCTCTCAGGTCTGGACTCGGGTCTTGGACTTCTGGTCTGGCCTTGACCTGGGTCTCGGTCCTGGCTCGTGGACTCAGCGGCACACGTCTGTCTCACACGTGTGCAGTGGAAGCTCGTTATGTTCTTAGTTTTATCCTCTGCTCTGACTCGGTTCTAGTTCTCGGTCTGGCTCTCAGGTCTGGACTCGGGTCTGGACTCTGGTCTGGCTCTTGGACCCTGGGTCTCGGTCCTGGCTCGTGACTCAGCGGCACACGTTTGTCTCACACGTGTGCAGTGGAAGCTCGTTATGTTCTTAGTTTATCTCTCGCTCTGGACTCGGTTCTAGTTTCCGGGTCTGGCTCTCAGTCTGACTGGGTCTAGACTCTGGTTCTTGCTCTTGGACCTGGGTCTCGTCCTGGCTCGGACTCAGCGGCACTCGCCTGCTCCCACACGTGCCACGGGAAGCTCGTTATTTCTTAGTTTTATCCTCGCTCGCTCTGGATCGACACAACTTAGCTCACTGATGAGTCTTATGCAAACACCCAGTGAAAACGAGCTCAAGAGCTGGGACAGTCCTCTTTCTAACCAAAACACCAAACTATATATCCCAGAATACCCCATCTTTAACTATCAGACACGTCCTCGGCTTCTCAACAGGCCAGTCAAATGGTGAAATACTTTCTCTCTCATCATTTGGCACCTTATCACAGAAAACCATGGGCAAGCGTGCATGTACAAGT
>CM076395.1:10727374-10760432 GCA_038363315.1 Mugilogobius chulae
CCGACCCGAAGTGTGATATCTTCGTGTGGAGTTACGTGTGGGTGTGTGTGTGTGAGAAAGTGTCTTGCTCAGAGGCACAGCGGCAGTGTAAACCTCACGTAACCGTTTCCTTTTTGACTCTGCAGATTGGTGACTGACCCGTGAGAGTGCAGAGAGCAGGGGCGGGGTTTATTTGAGCCTGGGGGCGGGGTCGGATCAGGTGTGGGGCGGGGTCAGAGAGATGTGGGCTGGGGCCAGTTTAAATCCCGTGTGGTGTGGATGAGACATGACGGTGCGTTTGTTTCTGGAGCAGGCTTTAGTCTGAGGAAAGAGGAAGTTTGTCAAAATAAAATCATAATAATGTAACAATTAAACAATATATTTATAATCCAATGAGAATGACTCAAAGGACGCACTTACACTGTAAAGCAAAGTCTTTATTTACTTCAAAAATACAATTAAACTAAAAAAAAAAATAGAAAAATTAAGGTGTTTTTGATGAGACACTGCAGGTGAAATGAAACTAAATAAATACATTTATATCTATTCTGTTGTAGTTTAAAATGTCACTATGTCATGTTTTCAAATAGAAATGAGACAGCCAACACACAGAATCTGCAGATTCAGGGTCAGCTAAATCCTAATTATTTTTTTAATCAAAATATTAAAAATGTGCATGGAATTTTTTTTTTTAATTATTATTATTAAAACATTAATAAATCAGACTTAGTATTAGAAATGAACAATTCCTTGTGTAAAAAACCTTCCTGTATCTTGTCAAGTCAAGTCAGTAGAGTTTGGTGTAGAAACTGCTTCATTATGCAGCCCAAGGGCCAAATCAGGTCCTTAACCAATTAAATCCGGCCCCTGAACTCATCTTCCAAACATAGGAGAATATTTTTTGGTTATATTTTTTGAGGTTTGTGCTTGTTCAAAGCTGGTTTGGTTTGTGTTTAGTCCTGCCTCTCGTCTCTTCCTGTTGTGCATCCAAAAGTTACGACTTTTAAAGATGTAATGTAGGGCATTTATTAGGGCTGTACTCAATGTATCGATACGGGGGATATATCGTGACAAGCTCATTGGCAATACGCGTATCATTACAGGTAGGTGTATCGGGATATTTAAATTTATATAATTTACACTTATAAACATAGACAGCAAGTTTAAGGCTGAAACTACTGTATTTAGCTGAACAATAGCTTATTTGTAAGACACTTGTATGTAACATAAAGAGTAGTTTGAAAACACAATTCCTTTGCATTTGACACTTGATACGTGACAGATTGAGGAAATTATCAGAATTTACGTATATCGGGATACATATCGTATTGTGACCACTGTATCGGGATACGTATCGTATCGGAAGGCTCTTGGCAATACCCAGCCCTAGTATTTGTTGTGTTAAAAGTGGTGACGTGTAGTGAACCTCCAGCTCAGCTCACCCTGTTGTGTGTAAAATATCATCCTAAAGTTAATCACGCTGTCAGAGACTGACTCCGCCCACAACTGAACCTCAAACAGACTCGCTGAAGTGAAAGATGCCAGCAGACCTTTTAAGAGACGCCCAGTGGTGTGAACAAACACATGACAGAATGAAATATAGACAGAGAGCTTGTGAGTTTGTGTGGGAGTGATCCTGACGTGAGGAGAAGTTCACAGCTCTGAGGCTGTGCACAGGGAGAGTTTCTTACTCAAACGTCAAGATTCTTTATTATTAACTTTGCAAACACATGTATGAAGCCTTTCTTTAGCCACAAAAGCACATGAGCTCATGATGTGAGTATTTTCTAAAATTGAAAATTAGAAAAATGTAAGTCTCAAAAGAAATGTCTTTCTCTTTGTTATACACAACTAATGGCATTGAACCCTCTCACAACTGAGAGGTCTAGGTCTCATTGGGAGGCAGACATGGGGATTGAGCTTGGTGTTGAAACTTGGTCAAATGCTTTTATGTCTGCAAAGAAAATGTTTACATGTAACAAGCTCAGGGAAAACCAGTATCGAATTCTACACAGAGTTCAACGTACTCCGCAGTTTTTGCATAAGATTCAACCACAATGTTCACCGTTCTGTATAAAGTGTAAAAACATTGTGGGGACATATTGTCACTGTGTCTGGCAATGTGAGCGGAAGGTTTTGGTGTAACGTTGCCTCAGAACTCCGCTCAATTTTTCATAAAACTATTTCTTTGGACCCTGTTTTGTTCCTTTTCGGTCAGTCTGAGAGGTTGCCTGTGTTACCTGGGCAGATGATGCTGCTCCGGAAACTTTTACACCTGGCAAGGCGGTGTATACTGTTACAATGGATACAAGCACAGCCTCCAACCGTAACACAATGGTACAGTGAAACTTTTAAAGTTTTTCCAATGGAACGTCTCAGTGCCCTTTTAAAGGGTAACTCTGACACTTTCTATAAGACATGGCAACCTTACCTGGATCCCCTACCTCGGGTAATAGCTGAAGTACTTTGTAAAGGAGGCTTAAATTTTGCTTTCAAGAATAATAACTGACTGCACCTTAAGACCTACTGATATGTAACTCTGACCTACATTCTATGTGCATTTGTAACTAACTAGTTGGGTATCTGATGTGGTGTGCTGATTTGTGTTGTATTTTGTTTTGTTGAAAAGACAATAAATTATAATAAAAAAAAGAAAAAAAAAAGAAAAATGTAAGGTGCACAGTTTCGACCTGCGCACCTTTTCACTCTGCACTCGCTTACCGAGCTGAGCCAAACGACTGATGATGTCATTTAGAGTGTTTTTCAACTCTCTACAGCAGTGGTGTCATAAGTATGAGTTTAGATAAACCACCTGGACGGCTCGTTTGTCGCGTCCAGGGCCGGCTTAATGTTTTTGGAGGCCCTAGGCTACTATATTTTGAGGCCCCTCCAGTGCTCGCAATAGCCCTCATCAAGAATTCAGATGGCGCCCCCAAGGCACAGACTGACAACTGGCTAAAAGGCTGAAATAAAGTGATTCATTAAATAATGTGGTGACAGTATATAACTTTATAGAAATATGACCAATCTTGTTGGGGGGGGGGGGGATTTTGCTTAAAATAAAAGTTATTTCCTGCATTTTGGTGGATTTTAGAGAAGATTTTGTTGCTTTTTACTCAGTTCCTGGCCACTATTATTTGTAATATTATTATTTCAACATGATTTAGCAGTAGGCAATTTAGTAAGTTTTACCTTACAGAAAATTTCCAGGTTAGAATTAAGCTAAACTATTTCTGCGGTCTCAATGTCAAGCAAATATATGGCTAACAATGTTAAAATGATTTTTGTGTGCAATTTTAAAACACAGTGGAGCACTTTGTACCTTAGAAATCAGTGTGTTTTCAATTTTAGAGAAGAACATGGCCTAAATATGAACTAACTGTGTCTGAAACAAGTGTGAAAACAACAAAACACAGTTCCAGATATGTTTTACATGTGAAAACAGTGTTAAAACATACGCCACATTTTTTTGTGTATGGGCTCTTTAATTTCCTCCTCTCTTCTGCTGCTTCGCGGCAAAGAGCGCTCTCACGCACACATGAAGCAGAGTGGCTCACGCTAAAATAGTCTACAGAAGCTTGTTTTTGGACACTTCTCTTTGAAATAATTCGACAGAAATGCGGGCAGCAATGCGTCGCGCTTGGTCGCGGTGATTTGCGCTATTAAACAAGATCTGTTGAAATGTTTGTTCATCAGCTTTTACTGATCGTATCTCCGAGAATACATAACGGATTGACCCGAAACAAAGACTGGCTACTAGCCGTTGGCTTGTAGAACATGTTTTTTGTGTCTAAGTTGCGTCCAGAGTCTTGGATTTCTCGCTGTATGCTGTGAATGATCTTTCCAGAGTCTCTCTCTCTCGCTCTCTCTCTCTCGCTCTCTCTCTCTCTCTCTCTCTCTCTCTCTCTCTCTCTCTCTCTCTCTTCCCTCTCTCGCTCTCTCTCTCACAGCGCAGCAGTACGGCCCCTCCCTACAAACTTTTTTATTTAACTTATGCCAATAGAATTGTAATGTGTTCAATCATAAAAATATACATAAAACTTTCTAATAGCAATTTTGCTTTTGCTTTTCAGAACATATTTCAATGTAGATTATCTACAGTAGATACATTTTGAAGTGCTGCTCACCGAGGCCCCCTGCTGGCGGAGGCCCTAGGCTGCAGCCTATGTAGCCTAATGCCGTAAGCCGGCCCTGGTCGCGTCAACTCGATGTGACATCGGCGTGAACTGAAAATGCACCGACAGAGTTTGACCATCGACATCGATTTGCAGCTCAAATAAATCTCGCTAAAAGTTTTTCATTGTAATTCAGCAACTAACAGAAAGTACAAGACTATCAACAGAAAACACTGAATCGTTAACTTCAGATGAACGCTGATGGAAGCAGCAGTGTCATTTATCGCTTTTACGTGGTCTCTCCTCAAGCTGAACCAGCCTTCTGTCTTTAAACTCTGACCTTATGACGTCATCTCATTTCAGAACGTGAACGCAACCTATTACCTGACCTCATTCTCCCGTGTTTGTTTGTGTGTGTTTAACAGCAGCAGTATTATTATTGTTGTGAACTTTGAGCCTGTGTCACGCTTCTGTTTGACTCTATGGACCACAGCCGCTCCGTCAGCACAAAACTACACCTCAAGCTTACCCACAATGCTCTCTGTCACCTCCTGCTTACCCACAATGCTCTCTGTCACCTCCTCTTTACCCACAATGCTCTTCTTTTAGTGTCTCTCATCATCAGTTTGACTCACGGTTGTATTTAGACTTTAGGTTTGAGTCTTGTTTTGTGCTGCTGCTGCTCCAGTGTTTTCACCCACCACCTAGCCCCGCCCTTTTTTTGCTTCGCTCATTGATTCTGCAGAAGTCCAACATGTTTTTCAGTTCCACGTGATATTTTTGTTGTTGTTGATTTTAACACGGCGGAAGATGCGCGTCTCTGATTGGCTAATTAATCTGTCAATCACGGCTACAGAATATCGAAAGCGGGCCTCGGTGGTCTGGATTTTCCAGGCAAGCACATCGCCAGTGTTGATAAACAAAAAACCCCTCTATAGTTTGACAAATAGCATCATTAAAAGCTGTAAAAAATACGTTTGGTCTTATAAACAACATTTCAAAAGAAAGCAGGAACCGAAAAAAGAATTGTTAAGGAATCGGTCTCGAAAAACAAGAACCATACTGTACTAGTAGAAAATCTAACACAATCCAGCCCTGATCCCAGAGTAACAGAGCCAAGCAGAGCCGGGTAGAGCCGAGTAGAGCCGAGTAGAACCAGGTAGAGCCGAGTAGAACCGGGTAGAGCCGTGTAGAACCAGGTAGAGCCGAGTAGAACCAGGTAGAGCCGAGTAGAACCAGGTAGAGCCGAGTAGAACCAGGTAGAACCGGGTAGAGCCGAGTAGAACCAGGTAGAGCCGAGTAGAACCAGGTAGAGCCAAGTAGAACCAGGTAGAACCGGGTAGAGCCGAGTAGAACCAGGTAGAGCCGAGTAGAACCAGGTAGAGCCGAGTAGAACCAGGTAGAGCCGAGTAGAACCAGGTAGAACCGGGTAGAGCCGAGCAGAACCAGGTAGAGCCGAGCAGAACGGGTAGAGCCGAGCAGAACCAGGTAGAGCCGAGCAGAACCGGGTAGAGCCGAGCAGAACCGGGTAGAGCCGAGCAGAACCGGGTAGAGCCGAGTAGAACCGAGTAGAACCGGGTAGAGCCGAGTAGAACCGGGTAGAGCCGAGTAGAACCGAGTAAGTACTGCAGGGCAAATGAAAATGTCCCACAAGACACAGCGTTGAGCTGACACACTGTGAAACACATTTTACATCTGCATCTGTTCTCTTGCTGTCTCGTAAACATGCGTTTTGGTGAAGTTTATTTGAGGATATTTCAAATCTGGAGAGACAAAAGGGTCTTGGACGGTTACATGAAAGTCTGAAGCTGCATCAGAACTTTACAACTTGTGCTGTGTTTAGTCTAAAGCCGGAGAAACACACAGGTCTTGCACTAAGAATAAACAATGATATGTATTTAGAGAAGAGTTTGATGTTTTAGGAAGTATTCTCTTGTGGCTTGGATCTAGTCAGTGGCTCATTATTAGGTTGATTAGTTAATTCACACTGAGCTTTGGCTGAAATGTGGGACAAACCCTATAAACCCAGCCTGTTTCTGTTCTGTTTGTGGTTTGAAGTGTGATAAAGTGTCTAAACAGAGTCAGGCTGGAGCTGGACCTGGAGCTCACATGTAGGTCACCTCTCGCTCTGTCCCGGGACGTCACAACTGCACATGGAACGGAGCAGGCAGAGAGGCTTTTATTTGGAGCTCATTTTACTCTTAGCTGAGGATCTCATCTTCAGAATGAGATGTGTTTAGTCACAATAAAGAGGACATTTTGTTGTTTTTAGAATGAATATGGGCCATTCTCTGAAAGTGGGACCGTTTTGACCATTGGTTATTTGACAGGTTTTCATTAAGTAAACAATAATAATTAGTTTAAATTTTTTATGTAATATATACTACTAATGTGCCTCTAAAAGATTTTAAAAAATTGCAGCCCAAGATGAGATGGAACTTTTTTTTACAACCTGTTTAGCTTAAATAATGGACCAAAAGTGTGACATTTTTATCCAGCAATAAAGATGATGTAATTTCCTCATGTAAACTCGATAAAATACTGCTTTGAAACACAATAAAATGAAGAATATTGTTAGAAAATATGTTTGCATTTACTTTTTGTATTGAGTTTTGTGAAAATGAAGCTGAATTCCTGGGTATCCGCATGTAACTGTTGGTGTCCATAAAAGTTACACGCGGACATGATCAGTTTTATCAGCAAGTGAAGACTTTTCAACGCTCAGGAACCTTGCAGCGGATAAACGCCACTAATGTGTGTATTCAGAGAGAATAGCTCAGTGTCCAGTTGGTGTCCAGTTGATGTCCAGTTTGTGTCCAGTTTGTGTCCAGTTAGTGTCCAGTTGGTGTCCAGTTGGTGTCCAGTTTGTGTCCAGTTGGTGTCCAGTTTGTGTCCAGTTAGTGTCCAGTTGGTGTCCAGTTGGTGTCCAGTTGTGTCCAGTTAGTGTCCAGTTGGTGTCCAGTTTGTGTCCAGTTAGTGTCCAGTTGGTGTCCAGTTGGTGTCCAGTTTGTGTCCAGTTGTGTCCAGTTGGTGTCCAGTTTGGTGTCCCAGTTTGTGTCCAGTTGGTGTCCAGTTTGTCAGTTGTGTCCAGTTAGTGTCCAGTTGGTGTCCAGTTGGTGTCCAGTTTGTGTCCAGTTGTGTCCAGTTGGTGTCCAGTTGGTGTCCAGTTGGTGTCCAGTTAGTGTCCAGTTGGTGTCCAGTTGGTGTCCAGTTTGTGTCCAGTTGGTGTCCAGTTGGTGTCCAGTTTGTGTCCAGTTGGTGTCCAGTTGTGTCCAGTTTGTGTCCAGTTGGTGTCCAGTTAGTGTCCAGTTGGTGTCCAGTTGGTGTCCAGTTGGTGTCCAGTTTGTGTCCAGTTGGTGTCCAGTTTGTGTCCAGTTGGTGTCCAGTTAGTGTCCAGTTGGTGTCCAGTTAGTGTCCAGTTTGTGTCCTGTTGGTGTCCAGTTGGTGTCCAGTTTGTGTCCAGTTGGTGTCCAGTTGGTGTCCAGTTGGTGTCCAGTTTGTGTCCAGTTGGTGTCCAGTTAGTGTCCAGTTGGTGTCAGTTAGTGTCCAGTTTGTGTCCTGTTGGTGTCCAGTTGGTGTCCAGTTGGTGTCCAGTTGGTGTCCAGTTGGTGTCCAGTTGGTGTCCAGTTAGTGTCCAGTTGGTGTCCAGTTAGTGTCCAGTTTGTGTCCTGTTGGTGTCCAGTTGGTGTCCAGTTGGTGTCCAGTTTGTGTCCAGTTGGTGTCCAGTTAGTGTCCAGTTGGTGTCCAGTTTGTGTCCAGTTGGTGTCCAGTTGGTGTCCAGTTGGTGTCCAGTTGGTGTCCATGTTACATGTGGAATTATGCTGCATTGAGAGCAATTGAAATTGAAATTGAAATGGCTATATTGGAAAAAATAGTTGTGCGTCTTTTTTGACCTTTATAGATCCTGTCAGTACACTTCTCAAAGATGGAAATTAACCTAAAAATAAAACAATTGCTGCAGTTTAAATTTTCAGCCTGGATGCCACACTTTATAGTCAAACTTTCAGAGAATGACCCAGACAGGTTCTTCAACGATTGCAATCTTTGTGATTTGCTAAGTGCCTTCCATTAGTACTCGAAGCTGCTGATCGTACCTGTGCTATTTTCTCTTTAATTTGTTTGCTTTGTTACTGTCTGGATTGAGATGACTCGTGCAGCTGTAGACCTCACTCTTCTCTGGGTTTGAGATGATTCATTGCTCTGGGTTCATCATTAGAAAAACTACAGCTGTGATCAGTGTTGCCTGACGAACAATAATCATCGTATTTGTGCGACACTTTCACCCTCTGAGGTCTGTCTTATTTATAAAGTCAAAAATATAACGTACGTCACATTCTACGTTTGGTTTACACAGAAACGAGCAACCCAATCTGAAATGATTCAACGTTGTGCCCCTGAGGTTTCAGATCTGTGCTGAGAGAGAAATGAAAAATGATTAAGTCTGCAGACGTTTGTTTCTTGTCTTGTTTGTAGGTATACTTTCAGTAAGAACTGTACGCAGAGTTTATAAATGAGACTGCAGGTGTTTTCTTCGTCTTGACTAATTTGAGGTTAGGTTATGGTTAAGGTATACCTTCTTGTCCTGGTAGAGAAATGTGCTTCTCAGAGCTTCTCCTCAGGATCAGTGACTCCTCAGTGCAGCGCTCGGGGCACATCTCCAGATGTTCTTTAGGCTTGGTCAGGACTACTGTAGCTGGAGGATATTACACTAACATGCATGTTATTGGTTGGTGGGGAAATCGGAGTGCCCGGAGGAAACCCACCCAGACACGGGGAGAAACATGGAAACTCCACACAGAAAGGCGGGAATCGAACCCGCGACCTTCTTGCTGTGAGGCGAGAGTGCTATCCGCTCATGCCACCGTGCTGCCATGAGTTCACCTAAGTCAGTGTTTCCCAGACCCCCCCCCCCCCCCGACTGAACAGGAGACTTGTCGAGCCCCCCTGTTTAAACCGGTGGCCTCTAAATTGTTATTGTATGATGAAAATTACAATTTAAATAAATTTATTTCAGCCAAATAAACAACTATTGTGGTGTTTTGGTGTTTAGATTTGTGTTTTCTACTAATAAAGTTTCACTTATAACTACTTTTAGAACTTGACCCTCTGACCAGAATCTCAGGCGCCCCCCAGGTTGGGAAACACTGGTCTAAATGACCCCAAAACTGATCCAGGATCAGCAAACATTTAACAGTGTGAGCTTTAGTGTGTTCTGTGATATTATTGGTCAACAATAGTTCTTCAGCGCTGCAGGTCTGCTCCAGTGTCTGAGACCAAACGTAAATACATCTGAGCCTCATAAGTAATAATGGACACATCGGACAAAGGAAGGAATCTATGCTGTGTTTTACTTCTGATAAAGTATGACTGAGTTCTATTGATATTAATTTAATCAGATTGATTTGGGTTGTTAAAAGGAGAAAGCTGACTCTGTGATTGACACTAAACACAGAGATGATGTTGTACGTCTGATGTTTTATGGAACTAAGTGGAACATGAGAAAGTTTATTTTCAGGAATGATTTTGCATCGTCTAAAAAGCAAAATACAATAGGTTTGAGGCTCCGGTACGATAATTCAACATTTCTCATCTGGCAACTCTGACTGTGATCTTATCAGTTCTTTAACACATCTGACTGAATACTAAGAGTGTATTCTGACAGTCCAGTCCTAGTCCAGTCCTGGCTCAGTCCTGGTTCAGTCCTGGTTCAGTCCTGGTTCAGTCCTGCTGTAGTCCGGCTCAGTCCAGTTCAGTCCAGCTCTGTGTGATGTAATGTGAGAACTGGGCTGATTGAGGATCAATAATATTGACCTGATTCTGTCACAAACACAAACTGCTCTGTAACAAACCCCCGAGTGTCCCACGAGCTTCAGAAAGTCTCCCAAACACAGACGTGACTCGTGAACCTGACGCCTCCATGAACCTTAACGACAAGAAGTCTACAAGAAAGTCAGAGAGAAAAACTGTATCTGTGTCTGGATTTGAACAAACAGATGCATTAAAGAGAGAAATGTAAATCCCAGAGACAAGCTCACGATACTGACTCTGCCTCCTGCTGTGTGTGTGTGTGTCCTGTAGGTGGCGCTAGAGCGAGACGATGAGCAGCGGAGGCCGGAGCCCGGAGCCTCACAGGGCCGAGTCCCTGAAGAGGAAGGACTGTCCCTCAGAGCTGCAGGGGCCCAGGTAACAACACGTCTGATCCTCTTCTGTTTGTGTTTCATCTTTTCAAATGGAACAGTTTCCCAAAAGTATTAGACTTATGCACTGATGTCTTCAGGTCTCAGACTGACAGAGGTCGTTACATCCGGTGGTGTAGTTACCGTAGTGACACAGTTGTTTACTCCAAATGCAATGGACATCAAGCAATTTTGGGCAAGTCCTGAAGCAATCCTCTTAAAAAATAGTTTTCTTTCGTCATCTGTTATAGACGCAGCAACAACTGTAGCAGCAGAAAAAGAGCCGCTTCTGAACTGGGTTTTCATAAAGAAAAGTTTATAAAGTGTGAGTAAAATACAGGAACAGAAGCTCAGCGCTCATACCGAGATTCGCTGTGCACAGAGGCGCTGTGGGTCGGGGGCTGTTGCTTTAGGTTCTCTGAAAGTCTGGCAACACTAAGCGTTACGTGTGCTCACTTTCAGTGGCGGCTGGTGGTATATTGTTTTGGGGGGGGTGCAAAAGAAGGAGGTAGTTTTACACACAGCTCATGGCCCATCATCATCATGTGCAGAGAACAACAACAGGAGCACATGGATCACACCACGCTCCAAGAGTTTAGACAAAATAAATAACTGCACTAATAATGTTTATTCTTTGCTGCTCCGCTGCACTAGCATTCGAAAGGATGCTGGTCATGCTGAATCCTGATTGGTCGGTCACAAAACTAGTGAAAAGGTTCGTTTTTAAAACTAAATTAGTGCAGCGTTGATAAGTCATTCTCTAGTCTCACTGTGACTGTTAAAGTCAAACTGAGTCAGTGAGACTCATCAGATGTTCAGTGGTTTTCATTGGTCACATGTTGAACCATGACAGAGAAGTCTGTGGCAGGAACAGACTTCCTCAGGGACATTTAAACTCACTAGAGGCACAGCATCCTGTGAACTGGGAACGAGATTATACCTGCGATGAAACTAATGGGAAATGACACAATAATTTCAGACATTCTCATGAGCTCTCAAAGCTCTCCCCATCGCTCTCTGAAGTGTTCAGTAATATCTCGTGCTCCACGGGAAAACTCCACAGACTTCTTCTACTCTTGATACTGTTATAGGAATGTATGAGAAGCTTTATTTGCTTATTATTCAAACCAAAGAGTGCGGGGCACTTGTGCCCTCTATTGACCAGCCGCCCTCTCACCGGTGAGCTGAGACGCTCATTAAAGCTGCACTTTTCCTGACCGGAAGACGTTAGTGCAGAAGTCTAATTAATAAGAGAAACTCACACACAGCATGAGACAGAGTTAATCATGGTTTTGTAACATGTCTTCTTCTTTTCCTCTTCTCTCTTTCTCTCTCCTCTCCCTCTCCTCTCTCTCTTCCCTCACTCTTCTCTCTCTCTTTCTTTCCTTCAGTCCGAAGCGCAGTACGGAGCGCAGGAATCGTGAGCAGGAGAATAAATACATCGAGGAGCTGGCGGAGCTGATCTTTGCGAACATGAACGACATGGACGACCTGAACGTCAAACCGGACAAATGTGCCATCCTGAAGGAGACGGTGAAACAGATCCGCCAGATCAAGGACCAAGGTACAGACCGCAAAGAAAACACAAAAAAGAACTACAAACAACCCACTGAAGAACCACAAAAGAAACACACAAAAGAAACATAAAAGAACAACAAAATAAACACCAAAAAAACGCAAAAGAACAACAACAACAAAAAAACACAAAAGAATCACAAAAGAATCGCAAAAGAATCGTAAAAGAACTACAAAAGAATCGCAAAAGAACTACAAAAGAATCAGAAAAGAATCGCAAAAGAATCACTAAACAAACGCAAAAGAATCACAAAAGAATCGCAAATGAATCACAAAAGAATCGCAAATGAATCACAAAAGAATTGCAAAGAACCGCAAAAGAATCACAAAAGAAATCGCAAAAGAATCGCAAAAGAATCACAAAAGAATCGCAAAAGAATCACAAAAGAATCGCAAAGAATCACAAAAGAATCGCAAAAGAATCATAAAAGAATCACAAAAGAACCGCAAAAGAATCCCAAAAGAATCACAAAAGAATCACAAAAGAATCGCAAAAGAATCGCAAAAGAATCACAAAGAATCGCAAAAGAATCGCAAAAGAATCGCAAAAGAATCACAAAAGAATCATAAAAGAATCACAAAAGAATCGCAAACGAATCGCAAACGAATCGCAAACGAATCGTAAAAGAATCACAAAGAAAAACACAAAAGAACAACAAAAAAAAAGTCTTTTCAGATGGTTTGTGTTTGTAGAACTAAAACAGCAGTAGTGTGTCAGTTTGACGAGTGTCCCTGCCCTCTCTGGCCCCCCCTCCAGCTGCGGCCCTGTGACCCCCCACCCCCCACCCCCCATCCCCCTCCCTCAGAGTCTAACCCCCCCCCCCTCGCTCGTCCTGGTGACACGAGCTCGTTAGTAACACCTCACTGTACGATCAGAGCAACAGCACCGACTCAGAGAGGAATTTAAACTATGTGACCATCACACAGAGAGAAAAGAGAGAGAGAGAGAGAGAGGAAGGAGGGAGGGAGGGAGGGTGAGGGAGAGAGAAGAGGGGGGGAGAGAGGGGACAGAGAGAGAGGGAGAGAGAGAGAGAGAGGAAAGAGAGAGAGGGGAAGAGAGAGAGGGAGAAGAGAGAGAGAATAGGGGGAGAGAGAGAAAGAGAGGAGAGAGAGAGAGAATGGGGGGGAGAGAGAGAGGGGGAGAAGAGAGAGGGGGAGAGAGAGGAGAGAGAAGAGAGAGAGAGAGAGAGGAAAGAGAGAGAGGGGGAGAGAGAGAAAGAGAGGAGAGAGAGAGAGAGAGAATGGGGGGAGAGAGAAGAGAGGGAGGGGGGGAGAGAGAGGAGAGAGAGAGAAAGAGAGGAGAGAGAGAGAAGAGGGGGAGAGAGAGGGATAGAGGGGTGGAGAAAGAGAGGAGAGAAAGGGAGGGAGGGACAGAGAGAAAATAGATAAAATAGTGAGGGGAGAGAGAGAAAAAGAGGAAGAGAGAAAGACAGAGAAAGGGAGGGAGAGAGAGAGGGGGAGAAAGAGGGAGAGAGAAGAGAGAGAGGGGAGAGGAGAAGAGAGAGAGAATAGGGGGAGAGAGAGAAGAGGGGGGGAGAGGGGGGCAGAGAGGGAGGGAGAGCGAGAGAGGAGAGAGAGAGAGAAAGAGAGGAGAGAGAGAGAAGAGGGGGAGAGAGAGGGATAGAGGGGGGGAAGAAAGAGAGGAGAGAAAGGGAGGGAGGGAGAGAGAGAAAATAGATAAAATAGTGAGGGGGAGAGAGAGAAAAAGAGGAAGAGAGAAAGACAGAGAAAGGGAGGGAGGGAGAGAGAGGGAAGAGAAAGTAGAGAGAGAGAGGGGGAAGAAAGAGAGAGGCAGAGAGAAAATAGAGGGAATGAGAGAAAGAAAAAGGGAGAGGAGAGAGAGGCAGAAATGAGGTGAGAGGGCAGAAGAAAGAGAGAGACTTTCTCGAACTCTTAACCCTGTCGCATCATCATAAACACAGCTGGACTTGTGTGTATTTTAATTTCGTTTGCACTTTCATTAATCCAGTTCACGAGCTCGTCTTCTCTGAGCCTCACAAAACCACAGCGTTTCAAATTTCCTCAAACTCTGATGAGGGAACGCCTGACTGAGAGAAAGTAAATAAGTTAAACGACATCAGAAGAGTGCAGTTGTGTGTTAAACATGTAGAAATGAACAGTTGGATGAGGAAACTGCACTAGACCTCTGACACAAAATGGCCGACTGTTGCTTCGTTGCAGAAAAAGCTGCAGAAGTCGACGCAGAAGAAGTGCAAAAGGCCGACGTCTCCTCCACCGGACAGACCGTCATCGACAAAGACGCCCTGGGACCCATGATGCTGGAGGTATTTAAGCCCCGCCCACTGTCTAAGCCCCGCCCCCTGAGCCAGTCAGAGTTAAGCACAGCAGATAAACAGATTACACACACCAGTATTTATAGACCAGAGAGAGAAACGTGGAGAGCAGAGGAGATGTTTGGTTTAACTCTGTGAAGCAGCAGTTTGTAAATATCAGATGGTTTTTGCTTTTTAATTAAATAGAAACATGTATTTAATAGAAGTTTCATCTTTGTCCAATGTTCAATGTTGGTGTTGTCTCTGCTTTTATTGTTTTAACAATATAAACAACTTTAAAGCAGATAAAAAAGGCATCAGTCTGATTCAAAAGAGAAAAAAGAGTCGCAACTGCATTAAAAAAAAAAAAAAAAAAAAAACTAAAATGATGAGATAAACTGCAAAAATTATAATTTAAAAAATCATCATCAGACAGTTTTGCTTCTTTGTTTGTAAAAGGTGTTAATAATAGTAGGTTCTGTTTGATTCTACGAGACAATATTTCAATGAGGTGGAGGGCAGCTGTTTAAATCCAGTTTATATTTTTAATGCAAATGTTAATGGGTCTAGTCACATTAAATATATTTTGACTTTTTAGTTGTAAAGGAGTAAACTGTGTTTTCTACTAAAAAGTCTGATAAATGCAGCATTGTGTGAAAAAATGAGACCACTGAGTACTGTCTGAACTGAAGAATAAATCCTTTTAGTTCTAATCAGGAACCGAATGCTGCGCTGTGATTGGCTGAGCTGGGGTGGTCCTCTCCAGTTTCACTTTGTTGTTTGTAAAAAGACGTTCATAAGCCATAATTGTAACCAAATAAATACATGTTGATATTAACCGTGTGTCAAAGGATCTATCTATCTATCTATCTATCTATCTATCTATCTATCTATCTATCTATCTATCTATCTATCTATACACCAAGGCTGTGTCCCAGGTACATGGGGTGGCCTAGACAGGGCACCTTTCTCTTTCCCCCCTTCCTCCCTCTGGTCCCATGTTCTGAGTGCGTGTTTGTGTGTGTGACTTGTGTGTGTGACTTGTGTGTTTTGTGTATGTTTGTGTTGTACAGCCTCTTAATTATGTCATTGTTCCAGAATCCTGTTTGTGTGGTAGCTGTTTTTCACATTGTAAATTGTGTTTGCAGTGTGAAAGCCAGATACCACACCTTTAAGCCAATCAGAGCGCTGCATTCGGTTCCAGGTTAGAACTATTGACCCTATTTTGTCCCGCCCACTTGGCTTGGAAATGCACTTCCTGTTTAGCTCTGTTAAGGTAACTAATGTGTTTTTTGTCTGTCTTGTGGGGCAATTTTAATTAAATATAATGACAGTTAAAATAAACCCATTGACTGAAATCTACAGGCTAAATGCAGCTGAACAGGAAGTGCACGTCCTAGAAAAGTGGGCGGGACAGAATTCTTTATTATTCAATTCAAAGATTACTCAGTGGTCTTGTTTTTTCACAAAATGCTGCATTTGTATTTATGTTTTAGTGGAAAACACACATTTTACTACTTTACAACTAAAAATTGTGTTACCCCAACGTTAAGCATGTTGAGATAACACATTTGGCTGTAAGAATATTTTCATCTGCAAAGTGAGACTGGAGATGACCCACACCTCAGCCAACCAGAGAGCTGCTTTCAGTTACTGTTGAGAGTCAAAATGCTTAATTATTTGATTTAGACAGAACTCTGTGGTCTGACAGTATAAGCCACGTTTCTATTAGCCTGGGTCAGACCGGTTCTCTTTGGAGCGGTTTGGGTCTCTTATGTTAGTGATGGTGAGTGTTTCTACTGCAGGTCCAGGCTCCTGAGGGTCTGTTACGTCACTCACACATTACACAGGCTTTCTTAAATAAATAAAAAAGAAAATGTACCTGAATTATACTTTTTCCTCCTGGAGGAAAAAAAGATGTGTAATAATTTAACGTCTGTGGCTGTGACATTTCAGGCTGGTGGAAACAAGAAACTACTTCCGGTTTCTCATCACTTTTTATAATTATTAAACTTTTTTAAGTCACTGCGAGACTATGATGCTTTGAGACTGGATTATGTTGGACACATTACTCACAAGATTTATATTTGTTTCAGTGTTTTGCCAGCTGATGCTAATGCGCTAGCTTTGCTTTGTTAAGTCTATCAGAGCTACAGATAAAGTTTTCATCAGTGTAAATGCGGCGGTTTGTAACAGAATCAAGTCTGCATTTGGTGAGGAACATTATTTCATGTTTCTGCTCTTTTCCGTCTGGTTTAGTCTGTGCCTGTGAGGAGGAACAGCTGTAAGGTCTGCTCCAGGGTCCAGGCTAAAGGCAGTTCCGAAAGCGGCTCGTTATGGACCCAGCAAACGGGGCGGAACGGGGCATTTTACTCAGTGGAAACAGCATAGGGCCGTACCGTACTACCCCGACCCGAGCCTACAGGACTATAGTTTCAGTAGCCTCTCTGATCTGATCTGTGTTCTGTGTTTGTTCTCAGGCTCTGGACGGGTTCTTCTTCGTTGATGTGTCTGTTCTGTGTTTGTTCTCAGGCTCTGGACGGGTTCTTCTTTGTTGATGTGTCTGTTCTGTGTTTTTCTCAGGCTCTGGACGGGTTCTTCTTCGTGGTGAACATGGAGGGAAACATCGTGTTCGTGTCGGAGAACGTGAGTCAGTATCTGCACTACCAGCAGGAGGCGCTGATGGGCTCCAGTGTCTACAGTGTCCTTCATGTGGGAGATCACGCCGAGTTTGTGAGGAACCTGCTGCCCAAGAGCTTAGGTGAGCACGCTTCAGCTTCTGTTTGAAACAACACAACTCTAAGATATCATAAACATTATATATAGTAACTACAAAGATACTGTTCTGCTGTTGTAGTGAGAACAATATGGTTTCAGTTCAACTCTACTGGTGTTAATCTGTATTTATCAGAGTTAATGAGCATAAAAGCAAATTCACAAGTCACATTGTTTTGAATGGTTATAATAATAATAATGCATAGGATTTATATTGTGCTTCACATTTTGCATTTTTTATATACTCCACACTCGATGATGGTAAGCTACTATAGAGGGATTTTTTTGTTTCTCAACACGGGTGATGCGTGCACACTAGACATGCAGAATGAGGCGCTGCTCATTGACCAAGCTGGAGTTCTGCTGCTAAATCAACATTTGTGAATGAAACTCGACCCTACGATCCTTAAAAGTTACATTCAGGTGAAAAACACAGAGAAAAATACAGTCTCAAGCTTCAGGAGACAGACTGTCAGACCGGTTCAGACCTTATCCAAACAGCTGCTCTCGTCCTGTTTTGCTGTTTAATTCAAAGAAGATTCCCCAGCTAACCAGATGGAGAGCGGGTCTTTCTGCATAAAGCATGCGCAGTAGAGCGGAAAGTGACGTCGACCAAAAATCCCTCTATTGTAGCCAAAGCTGCCCTGGGGAAGACCTTGGGCAGACTGGCATTTTGCGCCATCGGCCCCCCCGCCCACCACCAACCATTCACACACACCAGATCCAGACTAGGAAATGTGGATGAAGTGTCTTGCCTAAAGTGTGGAATTGTTCGTACCAATCTCAAGTCTTCTCTACAGGAGAAGACTTACAGATGTGACGACAGCAGTGAGTGTCAGACGTGCTCAAAACTACAAACATGGCGACGCAACAGACTCAGGGTCTGGAGCTCAGGCTTTGGATCAGTTTGAACAAAAATGCAGACGAGATTTTGTGCTTTTATGAATGAGAAAGATGTTTGTGCTTTTCTCCAGCTGGATTATTTATGATTCTGTGCTGTGACTGACTATAACACAGCTAAGGCGGGCTCTTCGTCCAATCAGATCAAAGTCTTCTGACTTGGAGCTCTGTGACTTGAGACGACTTGATGCTTGCATGTTCCACTCCCGAATGAAGTGGAACATGTCCTCCTCACTTCTGCATTTGTGAGATCATTTATAGAAATCTATGAAATTGTGGAAATACTAGATGTGTTATTTGATATAAAGACTTGAAGCTCAAATTAAAGGACTCAGACTTGACTCTGGACTTGAGGCCAAAGACTTGAAACTTACTGAAGACTTGCAAAACAATGACTTGGTTCCATAAAAAGTTATAAATCCTATTGTCTGTTTGCTCTTTCAGTGAACCATCGCAGCGAGCCGTCGAGTCGGAACAGTCGCACTTTCACCTGTCGAATGCTGATCAACCCTCAGACCGCCGGAGCCTCTGCACCTGCCACACCTGCCACACCTGTCGCCCCTGCCACACCTGCCACACCTGCCACACCTGCCCCGGACTCACAGGACGCCCAGGACTCAGCCAAACCTCCGGACTCTCCACGGTCGCAGGAGGGTCAGGACTCGGGGCCGCAGAAGTACGAGACGCTGCAGTGTTTCGCTGTGTCCGAGCCTCAGTCCATCAAAGAGGAAGGAGAAGGTACGAACTCTAACTCTGTTTTAGTTCTGACTGTGATCCAGAAGAAGAACTCTCTCTGTGCCGCGCTTCATCTGTCTGTTGTCATTGGTCTTTGATTTATTTAGTACATAGGTTTTCCTTGAATTGTACGACAAACAGTCTTTACTAATTTCTTTGGAGGTGCTATAGACAATACATAGGCTGTTATCAAAACCAAATACCCACAATTATATAATATTGTCTAATCACTCAATATAATGTAATATAACTTTACACCACTAGGTGGCATTGATGTGCAATCTAATGACCTGTGGCCAACTTTTGTCAATAAAATTTAAAATCAAGATCCAGATGAGTAAAATGCATAAGCAGGCTTTATATTTATGATAAGACAATAAAACCCACAGTAAACATGGACATGGTTGAAAACAAGTACAGAAAATATACAACTCTGAGTCCAACTTGGCTAAAATACACGATTATGCATTTTCCAACCTTTTGTTGTAACTTGTCTGATGATTAAATTTGGTCTCGGAGGTTGTAGCTGTTAAAAAAAGCTTTTTTGTGTGATGAGTGTGATCACTAGTCGCGCTCTCTACATGAACGTGCCTTGCGTTGTCGCGCAGACATACGCGATGGCAGAGCGTAAGGTGTAAACACCAGTTAGTTTGCATTGTAGGACTGAAACTTAGAAAAAAACACTCTTACATTAGATTCAATGCAATTTGAAACAAGGCTCAGATCGCACCAAAAGAGGCTCGATTATTCACCAGCCGCTGAAAATACGCTTTTCTGATTGAACAGAGATGTTTTAAGGCATTTAAATCAGGTTTTAGTCGGTTTTGATCAACTTTAACTACACAACTCGTCATTTTTTTCCCTTTTTGTTGGCGGTGCATCACTCTAGAGACGGGCCGCCCCTGACAACAAAGCTATGTTAGAATTAAAAGAGTTGTACTGTATACATCTCAGAGTTAAAGCCGTGTGTCTTCAGACTGTTGTAGTACATAAACTCATGGACTACAAACATGGCGCTGTGTTGTATTCACAAATATGGAGCTGCTGATTCAAATTGTAGTTTTAGATAAATATTACGAGTTACAGTTCAATCACACAACAGAGACCATTACATTTATATAAAAATGTTCTTATGTGATTGTTACCGATGTTAAGTTAAAGGGACACATATCGTCTCTTGTATGAAAACCAACATTTCTGCTTACGACAAACAAAACAAAACTCATTTTTTTCTGTCTGTGTGAGAGTCAGCAACATTTCTGATTCAGGTTCAGCTGTGATTGTTGTAAAAGTTCATAAATCACTTTTTCAGATTTCCAGTCGTGTTTGATCTGCGTGGCCAGACGAGTTCCCGTGAAAGAACGACCTGTGACCTCCACCTACGAGAGCTTCACCACCCGACAAGACCTGCAGGGTACAAACACACCTACACCTACACTCCCACACCTGTACAGAAACCTCAGCGTCTGTTCTTACGCTCCGTGTGCCTCTGTTCAAAGGGAAGATCACGTCGTTGGACACCAGTCTGCTCCGAGCCTCCATGAAGCCGGGCTGGGAGGACCTGGTGCGACGCTCCATCCAGAGATTCCACCTGCAGAGAGACGGAGAGATGTCCTACGCCAAGAAGCACCAGCAGGAAGGTCAGAGGCTCTGTGGCATGTGTTTGATTGTCTTTTATCTGGATCACTAGTGTTTAGAGATGTAGAGATGACACAATATCAAAAACAGTATTGAATTGCTCGATAGTGGTGTTTTAAGGTTTTAAGTTCTGGTGCTGGTTCGATCCTCTCTCTCCGTGGCTCTGTTTTGTCATTTTCGTGCTTTGGTTAGGAAAGGGTTGATTTTACTGTTTTAACGTGAAAAGTTTCTGTTTTTACGAGAAAAATAAATCAGGTTATTATGACAAAAGTTTTTGCTTTTAGGAGTAAAGTTTCAATTTTAACAGGGAAAGTTTGGAGAGATCAGCTCACTCAGCTCCCAACTTGCTCTAGCGAAAATGCTTTCCAAATAATGTGTTTTTATTTTACATTGGGCTTAAGACATTGAGAGATTTTGTTATTTTTGAGTTCTATAGATGGAATAATAATAAGCTTGTCAACTTTGTGAAGACATCTTATGCCATTGTGCTTGTTCAGACGTAAAGAAAAGTCTAACATGCTGGACACAGTCTTGTTTCTCCAAGATCCACTCAGCCAATAAAGTCTGCTCCATGGTTACAAGATGATGCGTCTGAAATACATTCAGGCAGGACATGAAGTGACACAAGGAACAATCAGGAAGCTTCTTTAGATATTAGATCCTCATGGAGGAATCTCCTTCACCACCGTGTGAACCAAAACCAGAACCCAAGCTGGAACGCTACTGTCGTGTTCATTTGCAGGACCTGGGTCAGGAACTTTTAACAAAAACACAAAACTATTCACGTTAAACAGAAACAATTTTTATTCAAATGAATGCAATACGTCGCCGTAGAGGAAGTAAACAGCAGCTTATCGTTATATTCAGACATTATCTTAGTAAACTTTTAACTTATGAAGTCTGAGGACCAACAAACATTCGTCCAAGGGCCTCATTTGACTCTTGGGTGTAGTTTGGACATACCTGGTCTAGAAAGCAATTAATCCAATTGGGTAAACTTGTTTCTATCCTAGATCAGTTGCTAAATAGTTGCAGCTTTAGTTCCCACAGTCACATGCATGTCTTTGTGTTTGTTCTGGTGCAGTTCTGAGGATGGGCCACGCCTTCAGTCCTCTGTACAGATTCTCTCTCTCCGACGGAACTTTGGTCTCGGCTCAGACCAAGAGCAAACTGGTCCGAAACCCAGCCACCAACGAACCGCAGCTCTACATGTCTCTGCACATCCTCCAGAGGTAAACAAAACACACAACAAACATCCTCCAGAGGTAAACGATAAACACCAACATCCTCCAGAGCCCTGTACTACTTTTTGGATGATTTAAAAAGTCACACGGAGCTCAGACTCGTCTCTGTCCCTCTGTCAGTACAGCAGACCTGTAGCAATGTCCACATTAACTTTAACAAGAATACCGCCGATTGGAACGGACAGTATGGACGAGGTGATTCCAGTCAGAGAAACAGGAGGAAACTGGATGCCTTGAGAATGGCTTTATTGTGCAGTGCAAACATAGTGCATCTAAAATAATTGTCAGTGTGTGGTTGTAACAAAGAAATTATGGGCCTCATTCATGAAAATCTTCGTAAAATCTGTGCGTAACTTTCACTTTAAGAAGCCGTTGCGAAAACTCTACGTGTGATTCATGACGAGTTCGTAACGAGCCAAATTCCTTCCTAACAGCCTTTACGCCAAATTCACCAAACTCTAGCTACGAACGGTTATTTACATAAAAATGAATAATGCATACTTCCTTATATGGCAAAATAGGCCGGACACAGCGCCTCATTCACAAGATTTCTGCTGGAGCTGGTAGGAGGAAGAAAGGCAGCAGCGCTTTCGCTGATTAAAAACGTCAGCGTCTTTTAAAAATGTCCAAACACACATGAACAGACTCAGAGGAAATATGTTCAAGTTGCACTGACAGAGCACCGTGCGCTCTGGTCCTGGGGGGACACAGAGTCCTGAGTCCTGAGGGGGTTAGAACACAGAGGCTCTGAGGCTGGGACAGGCTGCTGCAGGTTTATTAAAGGAGTCATTTTTAGCATGAGTGATGACTTTTTTGTTTCTCAAATTGTTTTACATATAATAATTTATAAAAATACATAACCTACAATCATGTAATAATTAAAATTTTTGACTGAACTATATAAGAAATAAAATTCTGAAACAGCAGATTTTTTGTTCTTACGAGTGCTCCTCAGTGTTCGTTCGTAGGATTTGTTCTTACAGACGAACATTTTCCGTTAAGAACAAATTTTGTGAATGCCAAAAATGTTCGTAAACAGCCCTTAAGAACAAATTTGTTCATAAGAACGTGTCATGAATGAGGCCCAATGAGCCTGAATTAGTAATAATAATAACTTAAAGAAAACATAAAAACAAAATACATTGGCGTTTCGTAGACCTCGAGTTACTTTATGTAACTGGCATATGCGCAACTGTTCTATTTTTACCACTAGCTTAACTGGTCGCGGAGCGGTAATAAAATAATCAATTAAGGCAGTTTAAAAATTTAATAAACTAGCAACAACAACAATCAAGATTAGAAATATATTCACGTACAGCAGTTTATACAACCTAAAATACTTACTTTTATAACAAATAACACACACCAAAATGCTTAACAGCTAGCATGGTAACAATTAAATTGGCACGAACAGAAACGCAGAACTAAACAATGGTTCCCCCCTCAGTCTTTCTGACAAGACCGTTCTTCCTTGTGTCCACGGTGATAACTGCAGCGGAAGAGATCCTCTGTTTATGAGAGCGAGGGAGAGAAAAGGGCGCAGCAGCAGGAGAGAGGGCACTTTCATTCATGCGTCGCGTGAGCTGCGTTAATGCCGACAAAATAATTAAACGTGATTAAGCAGGTGGTGCGTTCATCTCCTGTCCTATCTGCATCAGTAGCCTTTCTTTTGACAGGATCTTGTCCATGTTGCTGCAGCTGTTGTCACCGTGAAGGCGCCGTTCTCTGTGTTCGGTGCTTCCACTTGTATTAGGAGTATTTTTAAGTGCATTTATCGGTACTGCTCCCTGCGTCCCCCCTGGAAACTTTGTGCGTCCCCCTAAACAAGCGTGCCCACACTTTGAGAAGCACTGCTGTAAACAAAGTCAGCACGTACATCAGAGAACCCTCTATTGCCACATAGAATAAAAGGTCTATGATGGAAATAGACATCATTGGCAAGGAAAGAGTTGATATATTTTGTGTTTTTGTGATTCCAGGGAGCAGAACATGCCTGAGCTGACTCCTGACCACACCCCGGCGCCCCTGCTGTCCTGCCCAAGCCTGCGTCTCCTCTCAGCTCCTCCTCGGCTCTCTCTCCGGACACAGTTTCCTCCGCTCCTTCTGCTCCAAACGCCGGCTCCTGCTCCTCCCCCGGCCTCCTCTCCTCTGCCTCTCCGCCTCCCCCGTCTCTGGGCAGCCCTTACGTCTCCTCGGCCAATCACACGTCTGCAAACTCACCCAAAAAAAGCCCCGGCGCGGACTGCAGCTCGTCTCACAGCTCGCCCCGACAGTCCCCATCTTCTGTCGGCAGCACGAGGCGGAAATCCACGTCGCAAAGCCCGCCAAACATCACCAAATCCGGCTTGGAATCGGATCTTTTTCCCGAATCGAGCGAGGGGCAGGTAAAAAACAGCTTAGAGGGAAACTTGGAGGAGCTCGGGGACGTACCGAAGCAGCTGCTGAACTCGAAAAACCACACGAAACTGTTACAGCTGCTCACCAACAGTAAGCTGGAGGGCGCAGAGCCGTGTTCGCCCGGCGAGGAGGCGGCGAAGGACTGCGACGCTGGCTCAGGAGCGGCGGGACAAGGCGGTCATCAGTCCTCTTTGAAGGAGAAACACAAAATCCTGCACCGGCTGCTCCAGAACAGCTCGTCGCCGGTGGAGCTGGCCAAACTGACGGCGGAGGCGACGGGGAAGGAGAGCGCGGCGGGGGCGGAGTCGGGTGAGGCGACGGGCGCAGACGCAGACCGGAGGCAGGAGCAGCAGGGACAACCCGGCAGCCCCAAGAAGAAGGACAACGCTCTGCTGCGATACCTGCTGGACAGAGACGACAACGGCATCCTGGACAAAGCGCTGAAGATGGAGCCGAGCGACGGAGCCAAGCTGAGCAGGAGCGACAGGAGCAGGGGTTCAGTCTGGGACCACAGGTGAGAGGAGAACAGACTTACAGACTTTATACAGGAGCAATGGTTCAGTCTGGGACCACAGGTGAGAGGAGAACAGACTTAGAGACTTTATACAGGAGCAGGGTTCAGTCTGGGACCACAGGTGAGAGAGGAACAGATTTAGAGACTTTATACAGGAGCAGGGTTCAGTCTGGGACCACAGGTGAGAGGAACAGACTTAGAGACTTTATACAGGAGCAGGGTTCAGTCTGGGACCACAGGTGAGAGGAGAACAGACTTACAGACTTTATACAGGAGCAGGGTTCAGTCTGGGACCACAGGTGAGAGGAGAACAGACTTAGAGACTTTATACAGGAGCAGGGTTCAGTCTGGGACCACAGGTGAGAGGAGAACAGACTTACAGACTTTATACAGGAGCAGGGTTCAGTCTGGGACACAGGTGAGAGGAGAACAGACTTTATACAGGAGCAGGGTTCAGTCTGGGACCACAGGTGAGAGGAAACGACTTATACAGGAGCAGGCTCAGCCTGGGACCACAGGTGAGAGGAGAACAGACTTAGAGACTTTATACAGGAGCAGGGGTTCAGTCTGGGACCACAGGTGAGAGGAGAACAGACTTAGAGACTTTATACAGGAGCAGGGGTTCAGTCTGGGACCACAGGTGAGAGGAGAACAGACTTTATACAGGAGCAGGGTTCAGTCTGGGACCACAGGTGAGAGGAGAACAGACTTACAGACTTTATACAGGAGCAGGGTTCAGTCTGGGACCACAGGTGAGAGGAGAACACACTTACAGACTTTATACAGGAGCAGGGTTCAGTCTGGGACCACAGGTGAGAGGAGAACAGACTTAGAGACTTTATACAGGAGCAGGGTTCAGTCTGGGACCACAGGTGAGAGGAGAACAGACTTAGAGACTTTGTGGTTTGTGACGTACATCCTGTCTGCCCACTTTTCTGTCCTTGTGACACGGCAGAGACACAGCCGCTCTCTCTCTATCCTCTCTTTCCTCCCTCTCTTTTATTTCTTTCTCTTCTCTCTCTCTCTTTTATTCTTCTCTCTCTTCTTTTTCTTTCTCCTTTGTCACTCTCACTGTTTATTTCTTTCCCTCTCTCTTTCCTCTCTCTCTTTCTCCCTCTCTCCTCTCTCTCTTTTCTCTCTTTCTCTTCTCTCTCTCCCTTGTCACTCCCACTGTTAATTTCTCTCTCCTCTCTCCCCTTTCTCCCCTTTCTCTCTATCTCTCTCTCTTTCCTCTCTCTCTTCTCTTTATTTCTCTTCTCTTTCTCCTCTGTCACTCCCACTGTTTATCCTCCCCTCTTCTTTCTCCCTCTCCCCTCTCTCTCTCTCTCTCTCTCTTCTTTCCTTCTCTTCTCTCTTCTTTATCACTCCACTGTTTCTTTCTTTCTCTTCTCTTTCTCTCCTTTATCACTCCACTGTTTCTCTTTCTTTCTCTTCTCTCTCCTTTATCACTCCCACTGTTTCTCTTTCTTTCTCTTCTCTTTCTCTCCTTTCTCTGTGCTTTCTCTGTCCTCTTCTCTTCTCTCCTATTCTCTTTTCTTCTATTCTCTTTTCTTCTCTTCTCTCCTATTCTCATCCCTTTTCTTCTCTTTCTTCTTCTCTTCTTTCCTATTCTCTTTTCTTCTCTTCTCTTCTCTCCTATTCTCTTCTCCTTTCTTCTCTTCTCTCCTATTCTCTTTTCTTCTCTTCTCCTTTCTTCTCTTCTCTCCTATTCTCTTCTCTTTCTCCTCTTCTCTCTCTTTTCTTCTCTTCTCTTCTCTCCTATTCTCTTCTCTCCTATTCTCTTTTCTTTTCTTCTCTTCTCTCCTATTCTCTTCTCTTTTCTTCTCTCCTATTTCTTTTTCTTCTCTTCTCCTTTCTTCTCTTCTCTCCTATTCTCTTCTCTTCTCTCCTATTCTCTTCTCTTCTCCTTTCTTCACTTCTCTCCTATTCTCTTTTCTTCTCTTCTCTTCTCTCTATTTCTTCTCTTCTCTCCTATTCTCTTCTCTCCTATTCTCTTTTCTTCTCTTCTCTTCTCTCCTATTTTCTTCTCTTCTCTCCTATTCTCTTCTCCTATTCTCTCTTTTTTCTTTTCTTTTCTTCTCTTTCTTCTCTCCTATTCTCTTCTCTCCTCTTCCTCTTCTCTTCTCTCCTATTCTCTTTTCTTCTCTTCTCTCTTTCTCTTCTCCTATTCTCTTCTTTTTCTTTTCTTCTCTTCTCTTTTCTTCTCTCCTATTTCTCTTCTCTCCTCTTCTCTTTTCTTCTCTTCTCTCCTATTCTCTTCTCTCCTATTCTCTTTTCTTCTCTTCTCTCCTATTCTCTTCTCCTATTCTCTTCTTTTTTTCTTTTCTTCTCTTCTCTTTTCTTCTCTCCTATTCTCTTCTCTCCTCTTCTCTTCTCTTCTCTCCTATTCTTTCTCTTCTCTCCTCTCTCTCCTATTTTCTTCTCTTACTTTCTTCTCTTCTCTTCTCTCCTCTCTCTCCCCACTGTTATCTCTCTCTCTCTGCCCCCCCCACCCTCTCTCTCCTCGTGTGATCATGTGACCGTTGGACTGGGCCGTGTGTATTTTTAGCCACAGTTCATCAGTGTAATGACACAGGAAGAGCGTCGTTAACCACAAAAACCATTAACACAGAAACACCAACAACAGAACCAGTCCTCTACCAAACCAAAAATACAGTTCCTTCTATCCTCCACTTGTTACCTGTCTTAAAATCACCTGTTTGAACTGATTATCTGCATAAAACAATACCGACAGTTGGGCTGTATAAAGGTGGTAAGTGAAGACACAGATTTTCTGAGCACTCAAGCATCAGCTGTAAAGCACAGACAACTCTCTGGACAATGGTAAGTTCCCAAAAAAGTGAAGAAGATGACTCACTGGCCAATCAGACATGAGAATTCAGGGGTTTGCGTGGAGAGAGAAGGAGAGAGAGATGGCAGCATAGAAATGAGGTAATGCGAAAGCCACGGCGTATTCTTTATATCAATGCGATGCTCACAGATTTATAAATCCCCCTCTTTCTTTCTCCCTCTCCTCCTCTTCTCTCTCTCTCTCTCTTCTTTCCTTCTCTTCTCTCTCCTTTATCACTCCCACTGTTTCTCTTTCTTTCTCTTCTCTTTCTCTCCTTTATCACTCCCACTGTTTCTCTTTCTTTCTCTTCTCTTTCTCTCCTTTCTCTGTGCTTTCTCTGTCCTCTCTTCTCTTCTCTCCTATTCTCTTCTCTCCTATTCTCTTCTTTTTTCTTTCTTTTCTTCTCTTTTCTTCTCTCCTATTCTCTTCTCTCACGGCGTATTCTTTTATATCAATGCGATGCTCACAGATTTATAAAGAGGAGGATGAGATCTTACATGTAAACAGTGACTAGAGTGTTTAATAACGCTGTATGATTATTAATAAACGTTACACTGGTTGTGCACATTTGTCTGTGACATCTCTTTGGCTCAGACAAAAGACACTTTTCTGAACAGCTCATTAAGACTAAGATGATCAAACCGTTAAATGTTTTATAACGATGCAAGATATTCAAATGAATGCATAACTTCTGTATCTGACTGCGATTGGTCTTAAACACAGACTCTTCCTGAAGCTACAGCGGCATTTCCTTTGGCTTAGATTTTTATTTTGGTTTCATGACTGACGTTTCCTCACGTTTGAAGGCCGCAGCTCGGTTGTTCTGGTTGGTCAGTTTGCGCTAACCCCGCCTCTGCTGTGTGAGAAATCCAGGTTTGTGAACAAGGACAAGGACTGGTTTACTCTGCCAGGAGAAGAGGATAAGTTCAGTGATGTTTGTAGTACACGGCTCTGGTTATGGTGTTTACACTGACATACACGAAAGAATACTTAAAAACCCTGATCATAACCTGGATATTTGTGCTCATGTTTCCTTGTGTTCCTGTTTGTTTTCAGGCGTGTGAGCTGGAGGAGCTGCTGGAGGATCTTCAGAGCAGCAGCAGCAGCTCTCAGCAGATGTTCTCCGCTGGACCTGCTGCTCCTCGTCCCGGTGCTCCTGCCTCTTCTCTCTCTTCAGTCTCTTCTCTGTCCTCTGGCTCTGGAGCTGCTGCAGATCTGCTCCACATGAACAGCTCCTCCTCAGGCCAACAGCAGCAACAGCAGCAGCAGCAGCTCCGCGCCGGCTTCCCTCCCATCAGCCCTGCAGGTAAAACACTCACAGGAAACACTCTTAAAACAGGACTTAAGGGTTTAAAAGTCATGTTTAGTCTTGTTTAAACTTCTGTGTGCAAAAGACAATACTGAGGACTTTCTGTGACTGTAAAATGTTTCAAATAAAAACATTAAAAGCCTTTCAAATCCTCTAAACTAAGCGACCTTCCCCTCGTTCCTGACTCTCTGCAGGAGGCTTCGCTGGTCCCAGGTCAGCGCCGTCGGTCAGAGCGCCCCCTGTAGCCCGCAGCATGTCTGTGGAGAACAACATGCCTCGCGGTTTTCCTCCTCAGCACCGAAACAACGCCTCGTACGCACTCATGCAGCAGCAGAGCATGATGGGAGGACACAGCGCCGCCGCCATGGCCAGTCAGACGCAGATGAGCTGCCAGGGGTGAGAAACTACAACACACTTTCACAGAGAGAAGTGTCCTTTTGGGTTTAGGCTGCGTTCAGACCGGACAGCGCTGAAGCGAATTTTAACGCAGAATATTTTCAAAGCTGATGCCCCAACAGGTGTTTCTGCTTTTTTGCAAAAGTTTTTGTTTTACACATAGACAGATGACACTGAGAGAGAGAAGGAGGGAAAGAGATAGAGGCTTGTTGCATATATAACGTAGCTGACCCGATAGCACAACTTTCTCCTCCTCCATTGTTACGTCGTACCGCCGTGGTTTAAACCATGGAAGTATAATTAGAACTGGAAGATGAGTCCAAGATGGCGGCCCGTTGTTTTCAATGGCTTCTGCTCAGTGGCGCATTGACGCCGAAAAGATTTTTTCTTCTGCGTTATTTCCTGAATGCGGGCTAGCGCTTCCCACTACCGTGACGTTAGAAAAGTGACAACGTGATCAGTTCTGACCAATCAGAGCGATAGAGGCCTGAGCGGCGCGGCGGAGGAGCGGCGGAGGAGCGGTGGAGGAGCGGGGGGAGCGGAGAGAGCGCGGGCAGAGCGGTAAGCTAGACTAAACACCGTTTAAGTGTTTGGGCCAACGAAAAAAATGGAAAAGTTTATGTAGTGAAACTTTATGTAGTTATGTTTATGTAGTTTATGTAGTGAAACTGAAATACCTTCAAAATGAGACCTTAGTTAAAGCTGTAGGTGCCGTGTCCGCGGAGCAATAGCAGTTTGAAGTGCCGAAAAATTCATTGACCCTCTATGGGGAAATTTTTCTTGGGCCCAACCGCTGCAGTATCCGCGGAGCGGCCTGATCGCCACTCGCATCAGGAAAGAGGGGGCGGAGTCTAATCCAGATAAAATAATACATCCATGGTTTAAACATGGCATTTGAGAGCAACAAGCGACTTTTCCTAAAAAAATGACAGTCCTTCTTCCCTCTTGTCACTAGTCACAGGAGAGTCATGTCTGATTGGTGGATGTCACCAAAATGACAGGAGCGTAAACACAGAACCAGAGATGCAGCACATCATGAACTCACCACATCTTTCCCTCCTCCTGTATCAGCAGTATTATCCAGTGTCCGTCACTTCTTCCTCGCCCTGACGCTAAATGCTGCTTCAGTAACTTCTGTCGGTGTCTATATTCTGCATAGATAGTCCAACTTCTTCAGTGTCTGCGCCACAACAAAACTTCTCTACGCTTCACGGCCTGTGTCTAATTAGCATTTCAAAAGACACAAATACTTCTCCGCTGTAATGTTTCTAACTTACTGTAAGTAGAAAATTGTTTTGTTTCTGGTAGAAGCCGCGGTGTGTGTGACCAATGAAAAGCCAGAAAGGACGCACAGTCTGGGGCTGCGTAAACATGCTTATTCACAAGTCATTTGTAAATAATGTAATTTACCAGCATTTCTAGCAGAGTGGGTAGCAAGGGCATTTTAGAGGTGATTTTAGTCACCCTAGTTCTCCTCTGGCTCTGCCTATACGTACATTATTTTACCATAGTGAACATAATTGATTGTGTTTTAAACATGCCTAATCTTTACCGGATCAGACCGTTTGATTTTCTGGATCAAAAGTGGCTGAAATTTGAGAGAATACGCCAAATGCCGGGATCAAATTAAGTTCTGGATGTGAGCGTTCGATGCTTGAAGGTTCAGCAGTGTCCAACTCGGGCGTTGACGCAGGTTTGAGCGTCTACTTCGCAAGACAACAAGCGGATTTCAACGCGCTAGATGTAAAGACGCAGGTTTACATTGACTTAACGTGTGAACGGGACACTTCAGATGCTTCAATGCTGTCCGATCTGAACGCAGCATAAGAGTTTGTAGATCCCAAAACAAAAATACTACTGTCCAAATACAACTATGTTTGATTATTTCAATTGTCAATTGTCATAATTAATCGATTATTCCAACCCTGACTCAAATGTAATTATGTTGGTCACTGTTTTGGGAGTCGGATGTAACTTTTTTTTATAAGAAAAGGAAAATATACATTATACCCAGTATCCAGCCAGGTATCTTTCTACCTCCAGTGTTTGAAGAGTCAGTGTACAACAATTTGAATAGGGAGGGATGGACAGACACAGGAGAATATTCTAAACTGCTGAGAAAACAAATCATCTGGGACTTTAATGTACATTTGTTGTATTTGACTGACAGACCATGATGAGTCCAGGCCCGGTGCAGTCGGGCTGGGGGCCTCAGGGACCTCAGGGGCCTGTAGGGGGCGCTCCAGCTCACATGATGAACCAGGGGCCTCACGCACACAACAGAATGGCTCCAAACATGAACCCGGCGGCCCTGCTGAACCGAGGAGTCCCAGCGAACAGACTCAACATGCAGATGATGACCAACGGTGAGGACCACAAGGACCACACACTCAGAATCTTCTAATTATTACTGTGATTGTCTCCACACACTGGTCACGTGAATCTTTAGTCCACTAAAGCCGGCTGCACACTGGAGGAGTTAAAGATCTGGTGTGATTTTTAGACTGTAGTCAAAAACAAGAAGCCACACAGCCCGATCTTGCCCTTTTGTCTTAGCCAGTCTTAGCCTTGGTCTTAATTATTCCTCTGTTGGCCACTAGTGGCTCTCTCCAAGCTCTATACACTGTCAGTGTAGAAGGTCTGGCTCCAGCCAGATGTGAGGGTGCAGTTTTGTTCATTGAACCTGACACATGCTCACGCCTGTGACAAGTGAGCAGCTGCTTTAGGATCACAGGCAAAAGAGAACTGTAGCAGCAGCTTCAGTTTGGGAAAAAAACTGTAATAATAGAAATCTATTTGGTGAAAGTCTATGTACTTGACAGACTTTAACAACTTTGTCTAAAAATGTGTCTTTTCTTTTACATAAGCTTGTTGACTTAATAAAAAAGATAATCAGATGTGAGAGTGAACATGGGTCAGTGTGAATGCTATGGAAAGGCCAAAGAGGCCATCATGTATTTTTTAAACCATTTTTATGTGTCACACGTTAAAAAAATGTTGGCCTCATTTTTAGACAAAGTTGTTAAAGTCTGTCAAGTAAATAGACTTTACCAAATAGATTTCTATGATTGCTGTTTTTTTTTTTTTTCAAACTGAGCTGCTGCTACAGTTCTTTTGCCTGTGATCCTAAAGCAGCTGCTCACTTGTCACAGGCGTGAGCATGTGTCAGGTTCAATGAAAAAAACTGCATCACATCTGGCTGGAGCCACACCTTCTACACTGACAGTGTATAGAGCTTGGAGAGAGCCACTAGTGGCCAACAGAGGAATAATTAAGACCAAGGCTAAGACCGGCTAAGACAAAGGGCAAGATCGGGCTGACAGACTTTTTCAGGAATTATTTGTTCAAACGAGGATGTTAGATTTTATATTTGCTAGCACATGCAGGTAGAGATTTCCTGTGTTTTTAGCAGCTGATTTAGTTGCCTTTAAAGAAAAGGTGGTGGTGGTGGTGGTGGGGAGGGGCATTAATCAAAAAATGGTGTGTCTTCTAAAGATCGAAAACCATTTGCATGCATTTTTTAAACAAGTCCATCTATTAGCTTAAATAGATCTATATAATTATTATGCTGAAGTCTTGTTGGATTGATTATTACTTTATTTTTTAAAAATGACAACCGAAAATAATCTATCACTGCAATTAATACACTGGTCCCTTTAAATTAAGTCCTCCCCTTTAAAGACTCGTCTGTCTCCAGAAATGAGCTCATTGATATGAATGAGAGGATCTAGTGGGAATCATTTTTCAGCCCGGGAAATCAGACGTTAGATTTTTTTTGGGCCCCCCCCCCCCCCCCAAATTTTGTTTTTTTTTTTTTAGTTAACGTCACGTGGATTTAGCTGGTAGTTAAAGATCTGTTGGCATTTAAAGCTTTTTGCCTTTTCAGCACCCAACGTTCGAGTCCCGCTCAGGAAACTTCTTCTGATTTTTTTTTCTCTTATCTATCTACCGCACCTCTCATACATTCTCTTCTCAGTAGTAAACCTACCTGTTTTAAAAGTCACGACATGGTCATAGTCCCGGCTTTCCTCCCTCCTGACCCTCTCCTCTGCTGCACCAGCAGTGCGCTCTTTGGACACACACACAAAGCACAGCGCTCACAAAACACAGAGCGTTTCTGGCCACAGTGTCTGAATGGGAAATGCGCTCCGCTCGCTGTGGTTGATTCGCGCATATAAATCTGAACTGAGTGTTTGTTCATC